>CAUYPO010141208.1:0-10620 GCA_963574435.1 Cheirogaleus major | reverse complement strand
CCATTCCTGAATTGACGGGCACTTGGGTTGTTTCCAAGACCTTGCAATGGTGAATTGTGCTGCAATAAACATTCGGGTGCAGATGTCTTTATAATAGAATGACTTATGCTCTTTTGGGTAGATGCCCAACAATGCTATTGCCGGGTCGAATGGTATTTCTATTTCTAGCTGTTTGAGGTATCTCCCAATTCTTTTCCACAAAGGTTGCACTAATTTGCAGTCCCACCAGCAGTGTAAGAGTGTTCCTATCTCTCCTTAGGGAGAGGCAAGGATATACAATGTAACCAAAATGTCAAAAAAAAAAACGAAAAACTTTTATCGGGTGGTGGACTGGTGGGAGGGGGGAGGAGGGGAAAGGTGTATATGGACATAATGGGTGAGGTGCGCACCACCTGAGGGTTGGACATGCTTGAAGCTCTGGCATGGCAGGGTGGGGGAGGGGTGGCAGGGGCAATATATGTATCCCCAACAATATTTGTACCCCTATAATTAGAGGAAATTAAATAATAATAATAATAAATGAAAAATGGAAAAAAACAAAGTCTCCCAGGCCCTTTCCTGTCCTTTCTTGGTCCCTCTGTGGACCAGAAGGGGAGCAGGGAGCAGAGAGAAAGGGCTGCCCACCCACCTATCTGGGTCAGAGCCCCTGAGGCCCGGCTGGCAAGGCCCCAGGCCACAAGGCAGCTGCCTGGGATTCTCTACCCATCAACCTGCGGCCACCAGAAACGGGGCTGACGAATGCCCAGGGCTCAAAAGCCAACTCTGAGGGGCGGTTACAGCTTTATCCTGCTCTGGGCTGCAGATGGAAGAGACAAATGAAAATTTTTAAAATGTGTTTGTTTTACAGATTTACAGAACAGAGGGGAGAAAAGAAGGAGACAAGAGCAGAGGGCAAAAAGGGAGAGAGGAGAGAGAGGAAAGATGGATGGGGTGGAGAGAGGAGGAAGTGAGAGAGAAGCTTTTGGAAGCTTTTAGATCGAACACACTTCCCTCCCCGTCAAGACCCAAATCCATCATCTGAAAGGCCGCCCCGCTGGAGAAGGCCCAGCAGGCAGAGGCCTGTGGGGGGACAGGTAACAGGAACTGCACAGGGCTGGCCAGGTCCTTCTGGGCCCTTCCAGATCCCTGACGGAAAGGGAAACGTGAAGAACAGAGGAAGCTCCCTCGAGGGGGCTGCGCCTGGCGTCCCAGGCCCACCTGCAGACGGGAAGTGCTTTTACGCCAGCCTGGGTGAGCTCAGAAATGGCTTCGCTGCCCCTCAAAGCTGCCAGGTCAGCCCTCAATCGACCCCCACTGAGTTTCAGGCACCCACCCAAAGGCCATTCTCCCCAGCTCCCCCGCACTGCCCTCATGGGCTCCAGGGGTTGCAGACCTTGAAATAGAAAGGATGGAAGTGGTCCTCGGAGACTGCTCTGCTGCCCACTCTCCCCCTAACATACCCCAAGCCATGTCACCTGCAGCCTCCCTCAGAAGAGGGGCTGCCCAAAGCCTCTCCTAACCCCACCTCTCCAAGACCATTAAGGAGCCATCAGAGGAGGGGCCCTCAGTAAGGGCACAAAGAACCTCAACACCCCCATTTCTTCTTCTTGGGAATCTGGCATTCATTCCAGAAAAACTAAGAAAAATTTAGAAAAACTAAGTGAGTATTTACAAAGCACTTGCCATGTGCCGGCACAATGCCAGCCACTGGGGACATGGCATGAACACGTCAAGCTTGAGTCCCTCCTTCCCTACCCACGGCCTTCAGTGCATCACTGAGTCCTCACCACCTCATTAATCTGTCCCAGCCTCTCTACACACTGTCACTGTTACCCCATCATCTCTCACCTGGACAGTGACCCCCACATCCTAACCCATCTCCATCCATTGCACCCCCTCAATCCATTCCCCAGGAAGGAGACACCGTGACCATTCCGAAATGAAAAGCTGATCGTACCACTAGGATGGCCATAATTGAAAATAAAAAACGGATAATAACAAGTGTTGGCAAGGATGGAGAGAAACTGGAACCCCCATACATTGCTGGTGGGAATGCAAAATGGTGCAGCCACTGTAGAAAACAGTTTGGCAGCTTCGCAAAAAGTTAAAACATAGAATTACCATAGGACCCAGCAATTCCACTCCAAAAAAACTGAAAACAGGTGTTCAAACAAAAATGTGTACACAAATGTTCACAGCAACACCATTCACCATAACCAAAGGTGGAAACAGCCCAAATGTCCATGAACAGATGAATGGATAAACAAAGCCTGGTACAGCAATACAATGGAACATTATTCGGCTTTAAAAAGGAATGAAGTACTGAAATGTGCTATGATATGGATGAACCTTAAAGACATTTTACTATGTGGGAAAAAAGCCGGACACAAAGGACCACTCATTGTATGATTCCACCATTTATAGGTCGAGAATCCCAAATCCAAATATCCAAAATCTGAAATGCTCCAAAATCTGAAACTTTCTGAGCGGGAACGGCTCATTGTAGCATTCTGGAGTTTGGATTTTCAGGGTAGGGATGCTCAACCAGTGAGTATAATGCAAAAATTCCAAAATCCCAAACACCTGGTCTCAGGCATTTCAGATAAGGGACACTCAACCTGTATTATGAAACGCCCAGAACAGGCAGATCCAGACACGGAAGGTAGGCTGGCGGCTGCTCGGGGCTGCGGGGCGTGACCGCTAATGGGTGCAGACCTTCCATCTGCATGATGAGAACGTTCAGGAGAAGAATGGTGGTGATGGTTGCACAACATCGTGAATGTAGCTAACGCCACTGAACTGTACACTTTAAAATGATTACAGTGACAAGTTGTATGTGATGTGTATTCTACCATGATTTAAAAAAAGAGAAGGTAAAACAATTGTGAAGTGGATTATGCCGTCTTCCTTCCAAAGGCCCCCCCCTCCCCCCCGACCACGAGGGCTCAAATCCAACCCTCTAAGTGCCCTCAGGGCCACTTGTCCCAAGAGCCCATGCAGTCTCACCTCCTACAGAGACAGCGGTCCCCCTGTGAGCCTCCCTCTCACTCACACCAGGGCCTTGGCACATGCCGTTCCCTCTGTCTAGACCCTTCTCCTGGCCCACACTCCCACCCCACCCCAGGCTTTGTCTACTTGTGTCCTATTCATCCCCTAAACGTCCCTCCCTCGAGACGTCGTGGGCTGGTGCCCATCCCGGGTCAGGGCCCCCCGTGTTCTCTGCCGCTGCTGCACCCTGTTCCCAGGGCCTTGGCTGTAATGACCGGCTGGATGCCCGTCTTCCCTGCTGGCCTGCGAGCTCCAGGAGGCCAGGGGTCAGGCCCACCTCGACCCCTCTAGATCCTCAGCACCTACCCAGCCTCAAGGACCCTGAAGTCTCACAGGGACACAGAAGGACAGCTGAGTACACTGCCCCTACCCTGGGGGCTACCCTGGGGACCCACCCCAGGCCCACTGTCCCCTATGCAAACCTGCATGTCCACAAGATACTCAGGTGACTTGTGTGCACAGGGAAGTTTGAGAAGCGCAGCTCTGACAATCGACAATCCTGTCCTTCCGCCTCCTACACTTCTCTGGGGTCCACCAGTGTCCCCCCCGCCCGTCCCCCAGCATCTCCAAGGCGTTGACATCTTCCCAGCCAATCCCTATGATCCCACTCTTGTCACACTCCAAAACGTCTCCCCCAGGAGCTAGAGGGACTCCCCAAAATGTCAATTGATATGAGTCCCCTGTGAAAGGCCTTGGAACTGGCTCCCCATTACCCACCCCCATGAGGACCAAACTGCACACCTTCCTCCACTGCATCCTCACCGAGCCCGTCTATGCACCAGGCACATGCTGCTCCAGGCATTGGAAGAAAACAGAGAACAAAACAGACAAAACCCCTGCCCTCACAGACCTCGTATTCTAGTAGGGAAAAGAGATCATAAACACCGAATAATGTAAAAATCTCAAATGTGACATATGTCAAGTGATGATAAATGCCATGAAGAAAAATAAAGCAAAGAAAAGCTTGCAGATTTAAATAGTGTCATCAGAGAACACCTTAATGAGGTGACATTTCACCAAAATCCTGAAGGAAGTGAGGAAGGAAGCCACGAGGCTATCCAAAGCATCCCAGGTAGAAGGTACAGCAAGTGCAAAGGTCCTCAGGTAGGAACCCAAGATGGTCAAGGAAGAGCAAAGAGGCCAGTGTGGCTAGTGCAGAAGGAGCAATGACTAAAGAACAGGAGCCAAGGGAGGGCAGGGAAGTCACAGGGGGCAGGTTACGCAGGGCAGTGACCACAGTGAGAACTTTGGCTCTTACTACAGGAAGCCACGGAAGGAAGTTTTTAAGCAGAGCGGAGATGTGATCTGACCCACGGTTTCACGGACCACGCTGACTGCACTGTCGTGAAAAGACTGTAAAAGGGCCAAACGTGGCAGCAGGGAGGCCAGTTAAAAGGTTCCTTAACCACCCAGGTGAGAGCCGATGGCGGGAGGTGGGCCGACTCCAGATGCGTTATGAAGGTAGCACCAGCAGAACGTGCTGACCAATTGGATTTGGGGAATACGAACAATATAGAGAAATCACAAACAATTCCAAAATTTGGCCTAAGCAACTGAGATGGGGGGGATGGCAGCTACAGGAAGGCTGACTTTGCCCAGCACGGGGGCCAGGACTCCACTCTGGACGTGTTCAGCGTGGGACGCCTGTTAGACATCCGGCTGGAGGTCACCAAGGGAGAAGAGAAGAGCAAGGGGCCCAGGCGCAACCCCACGGGGAAGTCAAGCAGAGGAGGAGGAGGAGGAGATGAGGCCCACAGGCCAGGAGACCGAGGGAAACCAGGGGGCCAACTGTCACTGTCCTGAGAAAGAAAAGAAACTTTTTGTCTTTGATTATCAGGCCCAGAGAGGCCCTGAAATGCAACAACAGTCACTCTCATTCTCCCCAAGAGCTAAATAATTACCCCTTGAAGCCACTGGCTAGGTAGGCTCTGGACTAACTGACGCCACGTAGCCATAAAGTGCCACACGCCGGACACCACAAATCGTGCCCTATAGTTCAACAGTGTACAGCCAATCATTAACCAGCGTTATCTCCGCAAACCAGGGAGAATTCTTGCCAAACTCCTTTGCATCAGCCCACTCCTTGTCCCTTCTGCCTAAAGGTTCTAAAAAACCTGCTTGTGATAAAAGTTGAAGAGAGCGCTCCCCGAGGCAGCCTGGAAGTGTGTCCCAGGCGGCCATCCTCAACTTCGGCCCGAATAATAAACGCACTATGTTCATTGTGCCTCAGTTTCCTTCTTAAGGTCGACAGTCACACGAAGCTGTGTTGAATGCTGCCGAGCGGAGGGCAGAGGGTGACCACCGGCTTGGTAACAAGAGCAGCCGCCCTGCAGTGTGAGAGGCAAAGCCAGGGCGAGTCTTCCAGAAGTTTGTGGTAAAGCAGGGTAGACAGAGCAGTAGACAGAGACGGGGCTGCAGGAAGCCTGGGGCCATCTTGGCTGGGTGGCTGCTCCTGTGTTTTCTGTGGGTGACGCAGCACCCACCATGCCACTTCCTCCAGACTCCGGACTCCGCCTGGGGCCCCTCGGCTGATTCCGGCTCTGTCAACCTCAGTTCCGATCCCCTTTATAGATAGGACATCCCAGCCAGTCTTTCCTAAGCTCTCGACATGTCCAGCAGGCCCAGCGATAGCTTCACTCCCCAGTAAACACCAAGACCAGACAGGAGCGATGAATGTTTCTGAAATTCCAACCATCCCTCCCTTTGGTTTCAGTCCTCAAGAGTCTCCACTTAAATGCAAATGTCCAATTGGACAGTGGGGAGGAAGCCAGGCTGTGGTGGCAACTGTTACCCAGCAGGGAGCTCAGTCCTGTATGTCTCATTTAATCCCCAGGACAGATTCTTTTAGGAGCCACACTTTACAAATAAGTAAACTGATTCTCCAAAAATTCAGGTAACTTGTCCCAGGTCAGAGAGCCAGAAGATGAGAAAGCTAGATTTGCACCCAGGCAGTATGACTCCAGGGGGCTCTCACACTGTTTTTTTAGTTTTTTCCTCTCCCCCAACTTTTTTTTTTTTTTTTTGGTCTGTTTATTTTTTTCACTTTTTAAAAATTATGGTAGCCAGGCATGGTAGCACACACCTGTAGTCCCAGCTACGAGGCTGAGGTGGGAAGATTACTTGAGCTCACAAGTTTGAGTCCAGCCTGAGCAACATAGCAAGACCTCCATCTCTAAAAAAAAAAAAAATTTAATGGATATATAAATAATAAAAATTATGGTAAAACACACATAAAATCTACCATCTAAACCATTTTAAAATATACACTTCAGTGGCATAAAGTGTAACAAAGTAAGAGTCTGAAAAAAGGCAAAATGTTTTAGGAGTTGTCTCTTTAAAACCCTCACCCTTCTTGAGGAATTAAAACCTGCATTCCTGCTCAAGGCCAGTAATCAGAGGGACAGACCAGTGTTCTTTGTTCTTTGTAGTATCTTAAACCACAGAAACATGGTTCTTGGAGAGGAGAGGCTGCCATCCTCCTTATTTGTCCACAAATTAATAAATTTCTCTTTCCTTTTCCTCAAACCACTTGTCCTCGTTCTTCGTTTGGCCTCGGGGACCGAACACAACATGGGTACATTCACAGTGCTGTGCAGCCAGCCATCACCACTGTCTAATTCCAGAACTTGTTCATCACCTCCAAAGGAAATTGGTCTGTTATTTTCGAATGGGGAATACATTAATGTGGTTCAAACGCTAAAAATTATTCATATTAGAAGGTCTACTTTGTCTTATCCTTACCCAAATCTGTCCGCCTCCCACCCAACCTGTGATATGGTTTCTACACACCCCTCTGCAGCTTCTTCATGCAAATTCAAGCCAACACAAAGAGGGAGTCCGATTTTCCCGTTTTTGTTTTTGTTTTGTTTTGTTTTTGTACACAAAAAGTAGTATATCTGTACTTCCATTCTGCATCCTTCTTTCTCTACTTGAAATATCCTGGGAGGGCTTTCGATCAGTCGTGAAAGTTGTCAGTACCAGAATGGAGTCACTATGTCGAACTCTAACAGAAATGGTCAGCGAAGGAAAAGCCCTCAGGCACGGATGCCTATAACAGAAACTGCCAAGAAGGGCTTTCCCAGCTAGAACTTTCCAGTTAGGCCACTTCTGTGAAGATCCTCTCCCAGCAGCAGCCAGGACCACCCACGAACAAGCCCTTCTGCGATAAGCCTCTATAACCAGTGGTCTTTGTTTCAAAAAAGCTAACATGGAGACTTCTTTTTCCTTTAAAATCTTCCCGTTGCTCCAGCCCCCTCAGATGCACCCATGCTCTGTCATGGCATTCACATATATTGCAATTGCAACCTCTTGCTGTTCCCAAATAAACTCTTTGTTTTGGAGAATTTGTCTCTCTGTCACTCACTTTAGGTTGACCCAGTACAAAGACAGCATCGCCATTCTTTTTTAATTAAAGTAGCAAAGGAGCTCAGGGAATTTCACCCCAAAATATGACTCCTTGGGATAAAGAATATTTTTAATTAAAGGCCCTTAGAGAGGCTGAACACGGTGGCCCACACCTGTAATCCTACCACTCTGGGAGGCCAAGGTGGGAGGATCACTTGAGGCCAGAAGTTCAAGACCAGAGTGAGCAAAAACGAGACTCTGTCTCTATAAAAAATAGGAAAAATTAGCCAGGCATAGTGGCGCACGCCTGTGCCCAGCTACTTGGAAGGCTGAGGCAGGAGAATTGCTTGAGCCCAGCAGTCTGAGGTTGCAATCAGCTGTAATGATGCCACTGAACTCCAGCTGGAGCGATAGAGCGAGACTCTGTCTCAAAAATAAATAAATAAATAAATAAATAATGGCCCATAGAGATCAAAAGATGCCAGAAGCGGCTTTCCCTCTATCTGCATAAAACCAGACAGACCCATCAGAAAAATACAGTTGCCTTTCCTTCCCCTCCCTGTTATCCCAATATATTGCAGGAAAGAAGATCAAGAATGCAACCAGACCTGGCCCAATCCATTTCAAAGATAACACCTGCCTCTCAGGTTATAATTTCCACAGTGAATCATTTACAAGTCAATCTGTTTCCCCCATCCATTCATTCTCCCGAGTATCTATTCATCCTCCCTAGTAACCATTTATTGCCACTAAACAGAAAATTCCTCATCTCCCCCTCCTCTCTAAAATGAGGGTATATAAACTTCCGGGCCCCACTGGGATACTGAGTAATCACACTGTGATTCTCCGTGTGCGCACAGTAAATAAACCTCTTTCTCTTATTAGTCTGCCTTAGCGTGAGCTGATCTGTCCACAAACCTTCCGGAGCAAAGGGGAAGCGTCCCGTCACCCCCACAGTAGTAATCCACAGCATGAATGTGAAATAACTTAGTTCCCTATTGATAGGCATTTGGTTGTTTCCAGTGCTTTGTTATTTCAAACAACATTGCAGTGAATAACCTTGCGCTACATCATCCCACGTGTGTGGAAATAGGCATGTCTGATAAATTCCCAAAGGTGGTTCACCGGGTCAAAGAGGATACGCATGTATAATGGTGATAGTTGTTGCCAAATTGTACTGCTTATGGGATGGCACCGACTGAACTCCCATTAAATTGGTATGAGGGTCGCACCATGCAGGCCCCCATGGCTGGAACCCACGACAAAGCAGCTTTTCCCTGCGGTTTTTGCCTGCAGGGCTCACTTTTGCCTCTTCTTCTGGTACTAAAGCTCCTCACCTTTACTTTAGGGAACTGCTCCTCCACCACACAAAAGGACTGTCACAGCACACTCCGGCCAGAGTGAGCCCCTGACTCACACTGCGCCGACCATTGCTCCCCACTGCCACTCCAGGAATTGGTTCAGAGATGGACACCTGATCCAGGCCAATCGGAACTTCTCCCTGGAATTAATCTAAGTGGAGCTGTTGAAAATGAGCTTTCTTTCCTCTCTGGAAGCAATAGGGTCAAAATGTTTGTAAACCATTCCGTGGTCTACAGCCACGGGTCCAACATCACAGGGACAGATGGCGCAAAAGAATGAACCCAACATAAACAGACACACAGAGATAAGTGACAGAAAAGGATACTGTGGATGGTCCTGGATCCAGCTGTTCCTGAGGCCCACTCTTTCCACAGATGGGTTATGCCTGCCAATAAATCCCCCTATTTTGTTTGGCTAATTCTAGTTGAACTTCTGTCACTTGCCACCAAGGGTCTTGACTAATCTGCTGTACATACTGTAAAGTCCCAATTTTGTTATAATGTAAAGAAACAGATGTAGATGCAGATGTAAATATATTATGTGGGAGGGTGTGTGTTTGAATAGAAAAAAAAAAAAAAAGACCAGAAGAAAACATATTAAATGTTAATAGTGGTTATCTCTGCAATCCTCCATCTGGGATTGCAGATGATTTTTATTTTAGTCTTGGTACTTTCCTGTGTTTTCCAAATTTTCTGCAAGGAACAGGGATTTTAAAAATATAATAAACATTTCTCTAAAAAATGAGATTGGCAAGCAGCAGCCCAGAGCGCACACAGAGGAAGGTTCTGAGCCGTGCGGTGGTCAGAGGCCCACAGATCCCCAGCCCTGAGGTCCACTCTGCACGGTCGACACACCTGGGGAACTGCTGCCTGTCTCAGGGTAGGCTGGCAGGTCACAGAGGACATCCACGTTGTGGCCACAAAACCCAAACCCTCCGCTCAGGTAGCTCAGAGCCAATACTCCTCTCCACACTCCTCCTCGGCCCCTCGCTGAGCCCCCAGAAGTCCCCACTCCCACATCAGCCCCCTAGGACAGTCCCATAAGGCGCCGGCCAATGGCTGTCCACAAGCCCATGGCTGGGGGAGCGTGGGGATGAGACCAGAGCTCGCAGGAGGTGGCCCAGTGCCTCCACCACCTGTCCCTGGGCCTGACCTTCCCCCGTGACACGTGACCATCAGTGGGGAGCGTGAGCTTGGGCAGGACAGAGCCCTTAGGGACCTTCAACTTCAGAACACAGAGTATTGGGGGAGGGGGGACTGCTGCTTCCCTGGAGTCCCCAAGGCACTCTGGCTCCCACACAGCTCAGCATTCATGGAAAACAGGCTGCAGCCCTGGCCCACCCCATCTTCAACCACAGAAACGCCTTCTTTTTTATTTTACATATCAAGGTTCTGAATAAGGTTTTTTAGATTTGGTTTTTACCACGTTAACCATTTTTAAGTTTGCGATTCAGTGGCTTTCACAGTGTTGTGCACCTAACCATCACCACTATTCATTTCTAGAACTTTTTCATCATCCCAAACAGAAACTCTGTACCCATTAAACAATAAATCTCCCTCCCTCCCTCCAACCCCTGGTGACCTCTAGTCTACTTTCTGCCTCTATGAATTTGCCTATTCTAGGTACCTCATGTAAGTGTGCTATAGATTGAACGTTTGTGTCCCCTCAAAATTCATGTGCTGAAATCCTAACCCTGATGGTGACAGTACGAGGAGGTGGGGAGCAGGGGCTGATTAGGCCATGAGAGTGGAACCCTCATGAATGCGATTAATGCCTTATAAAGAGACCCCAGAGAGCTCCCTCGCCCGATCCACCGTGTGAGGACACAGCAAGAAGACAGCTGTACATGATCCAGGAAATAAGCCCTCGCCAGACACCACGTCTGCC
>CAUYPO010141206.1:0-11273 GCA_963574435.1 Cheirogaleus major | reverse complement strand
GCTTTGTAACAAGTTATGAAATCAGGAAGTATGAGTCTTCCTACCTTGTTTTTCTTTTTTAATATTGTTTTGGCTATTCAGGGCCCCTTGCAGTTCCACATGAATAGCTATAAACACCTATATAAAAAAGAAGAAAGGCTGGGCGTAGTGGCTCATGCCTGTAATCCTAGCTCTCTGGGAGGCCAAGGCGGGAGGATTGCTCAAGGTCAGGAGTTCAAAACCAGCCTGAACAAGAGCGAGACCCCCCCCCGTCTCTACGAAAATTACAAAGAAATTAATTGGCCAACTAAAAATATATAGAAAAAATTAGCTGGGCATGGTGGCGCATGTCTGTAGTCCCAGCTACTCGGGAGGCTGAGGCAGAAGGATTGCTTGAGCCCAGGAGTTTGAGGTTGCTGTGAGGTAGACTGATGCCATGGCACTCTAGCCTGGACAACAGAGTGAGACTCTGTCTCAAAAAAAAAAAAAAAAAGAAGAAGAAAGATTACATTGGAATAGGGATTATAGTTAACATTTTAACATAACAGTGTAATTTGATTACTACCAATTCAATTACAATAGTATATAAAACCTTTGTGCCTATATAGCTCAATTTCCTCTCCCTTCTTGTGCTGTTATTATCATACAAATTACATCTTTATACATTGTATCCCTGTCAACACAGATTTGTAATGATAGCTTTATGCAATCTTTTAAATCAGACATAAGAAGAAAAAAGAGTTACAAACAAAAAATACATTGAATATAGTCTTTTATATTTACCTATGTAGTTACCTTTACCAGTATTCTTTATTTCTTCATTTGGGCTTGAGTTACTATCTAGTGTCCTTTCATTTCAGCTTGAATGGCTGCCTTTAGAGTAGAGCCATTTCTTATAGAGGAAGTCTTCTAGTGACAAATTTTGTCTCACTGTTTATCTGGGAATACCTTAATTTTTCTTTCATTTTTGAAGGATAGTTTTGCTGGATATTGAATTCTTGGTTGACAGCCTTTTTCTTGTAGCACTTTGAATATATCTTCCCATTGCTTTTTAGCTTTCATGGTTTCTGATGAGAAATGTGCTATTATGTTATTGAGAATCTCATATATATTAAGACACTTTTCTCTTGCTGCATTTAAGAGTCTCTCTCTCTTTTTTTTTTTTTGAGACAGAATCTCACTCTGTTGCCCGGGCTAGAGTGCCATGGCATCAGCCTAGCTCACGGCAACCTCAAACTCCTGGGCTCAGGCGATCCTCTTGCCTCAGCCTCCCAAGTAGCTGGGACTACAGGCATGTGCCACTATGCCTGGCTAAGTTTTTCTTTTTCTGCATATTTTAAGTTGTCCAGATAATTTCTTTCTATTTTTTTTAATAGAGACAGGGACTCGCTCTTGCTCAGGCTGGTTTTGAACTCCTGACATTGAGCGATCCACCCACCTTGGCCTCCCAGAGTGCTAGGATTACAGGCGTGAGCCACCACGTGGCCCGGCAAGTCTCTGTCTTTTTTAATTTTATTTTATTTTTACAATTTGGTTATGATGTGCCTAGGTATGGATCTTTGAGTTTTTCCTAGTTGGAATTTATGGAGCTACCCACATGAGTGGAATAGTGATTTTCATCAAATTTGAAAAGTTTTTGGCCATCATTTTATTAAATATTCCTTATCTGCCTGAGATCCAGTAACAACAACAAAGTTCTTTCTGTCTCTTTTTCTTCTCTCATAGGATTCCCAGAGTGTATTTGTGTTTGTATGCTTGATGGTGTCCCACTGTCTCTGAGACTTTGTTCATTTTTCTTTATTCTTTTGTTCCCCAAACTGAATAATCTTTATTTTATTTTGTTTTACTATTTTGTTTTTAAAGATGAGGTCTTGACGTGTTAGTCCAGGCCAGAGTGCAGTGGCTGTTCACGGGCATGATCATAGCACACTACAACCTTGAACTCCTGGGCTCAAGTGATCCTCCTGCCTTATCCTCCCAAGTAGCTGGTACTACAAGCATGTAACACTGCACCTGGCTTCTAATGGATAATTTTAATTAACCCAGCTTCAAGTTTGTTGATTCTTTTTCTGTGTGCTCAAATCTAATGTCGAACTCCTCCACTGATTTTTTTTTTCTTTCATTTTTGTTATTGTACTTTTCAACTCCAGAATTTCTCTTTGGTTCCTTTTTATAATTTCTATCTTTCTATTGATATTTTAAGTTTGGTGAGACATTGTTCTCATTCTTTCCTTTAGTTCTTTAGACATGATTTCCTTCTGTTTTGAACTTACTTAAAATGACTGATTTAAAGTTGATCTAGTACATTCACTGTCTGGGCTTCCTTAAGTGAGTTTCTGTTGATTGCCATTTTTCCTGTTATAGACTATATGTTCTACTTCAAGGCTATATACTGCTTCATGTATGGTATATAAGAACCTTACAATAGTATACTTCTTTTTCTTCTTCCCTTCTGGCCAATGCCCTGTTCTGGTCATACAGTTTACTTACATTTATAAATTGTACAGTATATTTAAAATCTTTTTTTTTGCTTTAAATAGTTGATTATCTTTTAAAGACATTTAAATAATGAGCAAAAAAGTCTTTTATATTTATCCACATAATTATCATTTCAGGTGTTCTTCATTCCTCTGTATATATCTGGCTTTCCATCTGTTATCATATTCATTCAGTCTGAAGGACTAGTATGTCTGCCAGTGATGAATTCTTTCAGCTTTAGTGTCTGGTGGTCTTTTTTGGCCTTAGATTTTTAAAGATATTTTATGAGAGTATAGAATTCTTGGCTGACAGTTTTTTTTTTTCTTTCAGTTCTTTAAGTTGTTATTTGGGCTTGAATAGCTTATAATGAGAAATCTGTTGTCATCTTTTTCTTTAATCTTCTGTATGTATTGTGTCCCTTTTCTCTGATTGCTTCTAACATTTTCCCTGAGCTGGGCATGATGGTACACACCTATAGTCTCACCTACTTGGAAGGTTGAGGCAGGGAGGATCTTTTGAGCCTAGAAGTTCAAGGTTGTCGTGTGCAATGAATGTGCTTGTGAATAGACACTGCACTCCAGCCTGGGTAACATGGTGAGACCCTGTCTGTTAAAACAAAAGATTTTCTCAAAACTAGCAGCTTTTCAGGCAGAAAGAAAAAAAAAGATTTTCCATTATCACTAGTTTTAAGTAGTTAATGATGTGCTTTGGTGTGGTTCTTTGAGCTTCTTGCATCTATGTGTTAATAATTTTACTCCAGTTTGGAAGCTTTTAAGTTATTATTTCTTTAAATTTTTTCCCCTTCCTTTCTTTAGAAATACCACTGACACATCTATTAGGCCATTTGAATTTATCCTACAGTTCACTGATGTTTTGTGTATTGTATTTCAGTGTTTATTTCTTTGTGTTTTGGTTAGTTTCTATTTGCTATGTCCTCAGCCCCCCCGCCAAGTTTTCTTCTGCAATTTCTAATCTGTTGTTGCTCCTAATAGTGTATTTTTGTCTCTAACATTTCAAAGACTTTCTTACTTCTACCTAACATGCTCACTTTTCCCTATAGTTCTTTGTGGAGTATGGTTATAATAACTTTTTAAGTGCTTTTCTTTACTAATTGTATAATTTGTATAATTTCTCAGTCATTTAACTTTTCATTATGAAATAAGTATGGATTTATAGGAAGTTACAAAAAAAAGTACAACGATATCCTGTGAACTTTTTACTCATAGTGTTTCCAAGCAGTAACACTGTGTAACTATAGTACAGTATCAAAACTAGGAAATTATGGTGGCGCATGCCTATAGTCCCAGCTACTCAGGAGGCTGAGGCAGAAGGATTGCTTGAGCCCAGGAGTTTGAGGTTGCTGTGATTGAGGCTGATGCCACGGCACTCTAGCCTGGACAACAGAGTGAGACTCTGTCTCAAAGAAAAAAAAAAAAAACAACCTAGGAAATTGACATTGGTAAAATCTATAGAAAGATTTGATCAGTTTTACAAGCACTCTTGTACATGCATGTCTGTGTGTAGTTCTATGCAATTCATCATGTGTGACTTTGTGTATCCAACATCACTATCAAGATACAGAATAGTTTCTTTCCTGTTGCTGTTTTGTAACTACATCCACCTCCCTCCACCCCTTTCCCCTCAATCTGTAACCCCTGTAACCACTAATTCTCCATCTCTGTAATATTTTTATTTATTTACTTATTTTTTAACCTGGAACACTAACCCACAACGCTATCTGTAATATTTCTATTTCAAAAATAATACATAAATAGAATCAACAGTATACACAATTGGCTTTTTTTCCTTTTGAAATTGGCTTCTGGCCAGGTGCGGTGGCTCATGCCTGTAATCCTAGCACTCTGGGAGGCCGAGGCGGGAGGATTGCTCAAGGTCAGGAGTTCGAAACCAGCCTGAGCAAGAGGGAGACCCCGTCTCTACTAAAAATAGAAACAAATTAATTGGCCAACTAAAAATATATAGAAAAAATTAGCCGGGCATGGTGGCACATGCCTGTAGTCCCAGCTACTCAGGAGGCTGAGGCAGAAGGATTGCTTGAGCCCAGGAGTTTGAGGTTGCTGTAAGCTAGGCTGACGCCACGGGACTCACTCTAGCCTAGGCAACAGAGTGAGACTCTGTCTCAAAAAAAAAAAAAGGAAAAAGAAATTGGCTTCTTTTCACTTAGCATAATTCTTATGAGATTCATTCAAGATGTTGTTTGTATCAATAATTTATTCCTTCTTTATTGCTGAGTAGTAGTCCATGGTATGGCTGGACCACAGTTTCTTTAATCATTCATCTATTGAAGGATTTTTGTGTTGGTTGCAATTTTTTGTCTATTACGAATAAAGATACTGTGAACATTCATGTACAGATTTTGAGGTAATTATTTTTATTTCTTTGGGATAAATGCCCAAGAGTGCAATTGTTAGGGGATATGGTAGTCACATATTTAATTTTTATAAGACATTGCCAAACTGTCTTCCAAAGTGGTGATACCATTTTTTATTCCCACCAGCAGTGCATGAGTTGTCCAGTTTTTCTACATCATTGTCAGTATTTTTAATTTTAGCTGTTGTGATAAGTGTGTAGTGACATCTCATTATGATTTTAACTTTAATTTCCCTAATGGCTAATGACTTTGAACCTGTCTGTTTTAGTCTTTTGCCTATTTTCTAATTGAATTATTTTTTTCTTTGCTGTTGAGTTTGAGAGTTCTTTACATATTCTGGATATGAGTTCTTTGATAGGTATGTGGTTTCCAATATTTTCTCCCATCTTTAGCTTACTCTCCCTGTGAATTGTAGACTTCTTGGGTTTCTCAGACTCTCAGGCCTATCTTTTTCATTCGGGGAGCATGCTGGACTCTGCTTTTGTTCTCTCTAGACTCTCTTTCCCTGTTACATTACTTGGAAACACTCTCCAGGCATTAAGCTTAGATAGTCATAGGGCTCATCTCATTTATTTCTCATATCTCAGGAATCACTGTCCTTCATTGCCTGATGTCCAATGACTTAAAAACCATTGTTTCATACATTATATCTGCTTTTTTCCCCCCAGTTGTTTCTGTTGGTAAGGTAAATCTGATTCCTGTTGCTCCATGTTAGCCAGAAGTGGAATTCCACCCAAAACCCATAAAATTTTCATTAACATTAGGTATACCAATTATTACTGACTACTGTTAAATAATTCCTTACTTTCTCAAGTTTTTTTTTTTCTTTTTTTAGAGACAGGGTCTTATTCTGTTGCCTAGGCTGGTGTACAGTGGCATGATCACAGCTCACTGCAACCTTGAACTCCTGGGCTCAAGTGACCCTCCTGCCTCAGCTTCCCAAGTAGCTAGGACTACAGGTGGACACTAACACGCCCAGCTAGTTATTTTTTTTAGAAAAGAAGTCTTGCTATATTGCCCAGGGTGGTCTTGAACTCCTGGCCTCAAGCAGTCCTCCTGCCTTGGCCTCCCAAAGTGCTGGGATTATAGGGATGAACCACTGCACCTGGCCTCAAGTTCTTAAAAAGGGGGAATGGAGGACAAATAGAAGTCAGCCAAAAAGATACTTCTGATGTTGTTCAGTGTCTCTTGAAGCCCAGCGAGTTCCAGAAAATTGCAAATCAATCAAATACAGGCTTAGAGCTAGAAATAGGTCAGCTACCATGGCACAAGATGATGGTGTAAAAAGATTTTAGTGACAGCTAGTGCATGATAATATTAATACACTTTTTTGTTCAGGGTTGTCTTTGGATAAAATACTGAATTCTGAGTGTTATATGCTTTTTCTCTATTCTATCTTTTTATTCTTTTTCTCCAGAAAATGGCCATATTTATAAAATCACAACTTCTACATTTAAAGGGTGGAGTTGACCAATATAAACTTTATAGACTTTGCAGCCTAAGTACATCTAGCTAGATAATTCTCCTTTGATCTTTATTTTTCATTTTGGAGCTTATATCAGAGTTGGATAATATAGTATATATACTAGAATTTCTTAAAGATTTATCTGTGTATTTCAGTGCTGTACTTATCTATTTAAGAAACTCAGCAAGATATGGCATTGCCACAGGACCACATAGCTATCAAACATTTGAAGAACATATTCCTTTGGAGTTATTTTCTGGAATAAGGCAACATTTCAGTAATTGGGTGACTTTGGGCTCTGGGACTCTTTTGCTAGATCTGTCTTTGGAATCTATGTAGTGTGCCAATCTTATCAGTAAAGTTTTATTTTATTTTATTTTTTTTTTAGAGTTGGTATTTTTTTTTTTTTTTTTTTTGAGACAGAATCTCACTCTGTTGCCCGGGCTAGAGTGCCATGGCGTCATCCTAGTTCACAGCAACCTCAAACTCCTGGGCTCAAGCAATCCTCTTGCCTCAGCCTCCCTAGTAGCTGGGACTACAGGCATGTGCCACCATGCCCAGCTAATTTTTTCTATATATATTTTTAGTTGGCCAATTAATTTGTTTCTATTTTTAGTAGAGACGGGGTCTCCCTCTTGCTCAGGCTGGTTTCAAACTCCTGACCTCGAGCGATCCTCCTGCCTCGGCCTCCCAGAGTGCTAGGATTACAGGCGTGAGCCACCGAGCCTGGCCAGTAAAGTTTTATTTGTATTTGCAGTCTTTTGCTTCTGTTGATGAGCCAAACATGTAGCTTTGTATATTAGCTATTTTCAACAGTGCATGATGTCTTGCAAGTGGTTACTCAGTAATCATTTTTTGAATGAATGCTCTTCATTGAGTCACTGCTTCAGTCAACTCCCTCCTTGCATTTCATCCAGGATCTTTCCTTTTCTTTCCTTTTGGTCATGTTCTTACTTGTTTGCATTTCCTCTGGTGGATAAATGAAAAAAGCAAAGGAGATAAACCTGAAACTGTTCTTTTGTTCATGATTAACTTTAATGAGAAAAAATGTTATATGAGAAGGGATCGAAACACTTGGCAAAAATGAAATTTTGGAGTTAGTGTTGTATAACATTCTTCTATTTTTCCCTGCCATTCTTGGTGGCGGATTGGGTTTTTGCTGTTTTTGCCCTGAGCGACTTTTTCTTTCTTTAATTTATAGCTAGTGATGTCCTCTTATATTTTTCCATTTTAATTTCTCATTTTTATGACTTTTCCTCCCTCCATATGAAAGCCTCTTTCTCTTTTTTATCCCTTAAATATTATTGTGTTCTGAGACCTCTGCTTTTCTTCTAGTCTTTTCTTTTGCTATATTGCCACTGTTCTCACCATGTATTCTCCCTTTATGACGCTGTTTATTTATTTTTATTTTTATTTATTTATTTTTTTTTTGAGACAGAGTCTCACTCTGTTGACCGGACTAGAGTGCTGTGGCGTCAGCCTAGCTCACAGCAACCTCAGACTCCTGGGCTCAAGGGATCCTCCTGCTTCAGCTTCTCCGATTAGCTGGGACTATAGGCGTGAGCAACCACACCCAGCTAATTTTTTCTTTCTATTTTTAGTTGTCCGACTAATTTTTTTCTATTTTTAGTAGAGATGGGTCTCGCTTTTACTCAATCTGGTATTGAACTCCTGAGCTCAAGCAATCCACCCGCCTCAGCCTCTCAGAGTACTAGGATTACAGGCATGAGCCACCGCACCTGGCCCACGGCTAGGTTCTGATATCTGCATCTTCAGTGAAAATAGTTACAATATTACATATTGTGTATCTTCTGGGAAACCCTACCATAGACCCCCGAGAGCAAGAGAGTGAAAAAGTCAAGCAAGATTTTAATTTTATTGTGAGAATGGATTTGGCCCTGTAGGTCCCTTGAAAGTCTTTGGGATTCCCAAGGGGGTTCCAGGCCACACTTTGAGAGATGCTTTTCTATTCAGTCCCCTGGGTGTCCTCTTAGTTGTCTTCTTTACCTGTCATCACACATACCTCTTATGTTACTATGTCTTAAAGGTTCTTCCGCCTTAATGTCTTTTGTGTCAGAGTTCCCTCCTACAGCCAGAACATTTTTCTCATCTTTTTCCTATCTGGTGTACCTGCCTCTATTCGGTTTTCTTTCTAAGCCCTCCACATTGTAGCAAAAGTAATCTTTCTAAAATAGAAATCTGATGATGTAACTCCTTTCTAAAAGTCCTTTACAAGTTTCTCGTAGTTTTAGCTAGTATGTATGTAAAATGTTTTATAATCCTATTTCTACTAACCTCTCTAGATTTTTCTCAAGCCACTTCTCCATGAGTACCTTATGCTATAGCTTTCTTTTTTTTTTTGAGTCAAGAGTCTCACTCTGTTGTCCTGGCTAGAGTGCCGTAGCGTCAGCCTAGCTCACAGCAACCTCAAACTCCTGGGCTCAAGCAATCCTTCTGTCACAGCCTCTCAAGTAGCTGGGACTACAGGCATGCGCCACCATGCCTGGCTAATTTTTTCTATATATTTTTAGTTGGCCAATTAATGTCTTTCTATTTTTTGGTAGAGATGGGGTCTCACCCTTGCTCAGGCTGGTTTCGAACTCCTGACCTTGCATGATCCACCCGCCTCGGCCTCCCAGAGTGCTAGGATTACAGGCGTGAGCCACCGTGCCCGGCCCCCATTTAATCTTTACAGCCCTATGAGATAGTTACCATTACCTTTGTTTTATAGATAAGGAAAACTGAGGCATTAAGAGGTTAAGTAACTTGCTCAAGACGACACAACTTGGAAGTGGCAGAACTAGAAATCAAATTTCTAAACAGCTATGTTGTACGAAATCATCTTCATCCAAGATCCCATAGTTAAATTTTTTATTTGGATAAAGTAAGGATTAAAGGTAAAATTATATAGCACAGCTCTGGTGTGGTGATCTTATAGAAAAAAGATGATATAGTATAGATTTCTAAAAAACATGTTTTCTTTTTAAAACAATATCTTTTCCCCTTTTTTTTTTTTTGAGACAGAGTTTGCTTCTGTTACCCTGGGTAGAGTGCAAGAGTGCAGTGATGTTATCATAGCTCACTGCAACCTCAAACTCCTGGGCTCAAGCCATCCTCTTGCCTCAGCCTCCTGAGTAGCTGGGACTACAGGTGCATGCCATGAGGCCTGGCTAATTTTTCTATTTTTAATAGAGACAGGGTCTCATTCTTGCTCAGGCTGGTCTCAAACTCCTGAGCTCAAATGATCCTCCTGCCTTGGGCTCCCAGAGTGCTAGGATTACAGATGTGAGCTACTGTGCCCGGCCAATATCTTTTCAATATGAATAAAAGGAGCTTTCATGTTACCTTTTTTTTTTTGGATACAGAGTCTCGCTCTGTCACTCTGGCCTGGTTAGAGTGCAGTGGCATCATTTTAGTCCACTGCAACCTCAAACTTAAGCAATCCTGCCTCAGCCTCCCAAGTAGCTGAGACTACGGGCGTGTGCCATGAAGCCCAGCTAATTTTTTTTTTTTTTGATCATTTGCGTACTTTTATTAGATATAAGGTCCCAGAAGCAGAGATTACATCTTTTTGTACTTTTTATTCCCAGGATCCAGGACAGAATTGTCTCAAATTCTAAATTAATTGTGTGTGATTTTATGAAGTTTTTTCTTTTTTGAAAAGAGAAATGAAAATCCTTTGATTAAAGGACCCATACAAATAGCTTTCTGACTATACCACTGTTCAGAGTCGGAGAGGGGGAGTTAAAAACATTAAGCAGAATTTATTTGGCTTTCAAAATCTCATAAAAACTAATGAAAACAGAAACAACACAGGAAGCTTCAGGCCCACGTCCCTTTAGGGTAACTTACTGTGCCCGCTAACTTACCCACACAAGCTCAGCGTGGCCAGAGCTGGCTGCATGGCCACCTGTGTTCTGCTGCTGGAGAGGGGCCTGGAGCCTCACAGCCTGTACACGGTGAATACAGTGGATGACAGAGAGTTTCCAAGTCCAGTTTCTGTAGTTTGAGCAGCATTGTTTTGTGCAACATATGGTCTTGCAAGAGTATTGGCCTGTGTCTATTGGCCAATCTCAGTTGCTTAATCACAAGCATTCTCATCATTTTGTCCAGTTGGCTGCAGTAGGCATCCACTGTAAGCGATTGACCAGGTTTCATGACCAGCTAATTTTTCTATTTTTAGTAGAGACGTGGTCTCACTCTTGCTTGGCTCAAGTTGGTCTCTAACTCCTGAGTTTAAGCAGTCCTTCTGCCTTGGCCTCCCAGAGTGCTAGGATTATAGGCCTGAGCCATGTTACTTTCTATTACAAAATCATTATCACAGTTTTTGAGCTTCCTGCCCAATTAATTCCCACTTTCCCAGTGAATAACATCAACAAAAAGTTGTACATTTTAGTTGTTACTTAAGAGGTTGATATCATTTTTCTTGTAGTAAGTTACATTGTTTAGTTCTAGAATCCTATTTTCTTAATTAGACAGATAACATCTGAATTTTTTTGTTTTGATGGAATTCATGGCCCATTCCTTCTTTCTGCCCACCTCTTCAATTTCTTGAGCATTGCAGTGGATATTTAATTTTGAGAATGCTAGTTCAATAATTACACACCTTGAGGCATTTCTAGGCATTTACAAGTTTGTACTTTGGTTTAGATTATGATGTGTTGGAGCTTGTTGACTTTTGTATTTTTTTTTTAATTATTATTTTTAACCACTTCGGTACCAGTGTCAACTATAGTCGACAGCCACAGATGAACGCGAGCGTCGACTTTAGCCGACAGCCGTGATATGAAGGCGCACAGCTGAGCATCGACTTTAGTCGACAGCCAAAAGCTTTTACTTTTACAGCTTTTATCTCTGCAGTTGCAGTGTGTACGTTCAGCTAATAAGTTACTACGAATCTGTGACCTTTTAACAAGTCCTTAGTAGGAGTTATTATAATTATTTTCTTAAAGCTGCCTG
>CAUYPO010141198.1:0-11262 GCA_963574435.1 Cheirogaleus major | reverse complement strand
AGGATTTGAATAGAAATTTCTAAAAAACAAAAGGTAGAAATGCCAACAAGTATATGAAAAGAGGCTCACTAGTCATTAAAGAGATGCAAATCACTGTAATCCTAGCACTCTGGGAGGCTGAGGCGGGCGGATCGCTCAAGCTCAGGAGTTCAAAACCAGCCTGAGCAAGAGTGAGACCCCGTCTCTACTAAAAATAGAAAGAAATTAATTGGCCAACTAGAAATATATATAGAAAAAATTAGCCGGGCATGGTGGCACATGCCTGTAGTCCCAGCTACTAGGGAGGCTGAGGCAGGAGGATTGCTTGAGCCCAAAACTTTGAGGTTGCTGTGAGCTAGGCTGACGCCACGGCACTCACTCTAGCCTGGGCAACAGAGTGAGACTCTGTCTCAAAAAAAAAAAGAGATGCAAACCAAAACCACAATGAGATACCACTTGATACTTACTAGGATATATAATAAAAAAGACACAATAACAAGTATTAGTGAGGATGTGGAGAAATTGGAACCCTCAGACATTGATGGTGGGATTGTAAGATGGTGTAGCCACTTCTGGCAGTTTCTCAAAATGTTAAATACAGAGTTATATGACTGAGTCAAACAATTCAACTTGCAGGAATACTTGAGAGAAATGAAAACATATTACCCCCACAAAAATTTATACATGAACGTTCATGGCAGCATTATTCACAATAGTAAAAAAGTGAAAATAACACAAATGTCCATCTAATGATGAATGGATAAATGAAAAGTAGTAATATTATCTGACAGAAGAAAAAAAGAATGAAATACTGATATATGTTACGATATGGATGAATCTCAAAAATGTTATGGTAAGAGAAAGCAGCCAGTTACAAAAGACCACCTATCATATATTGCAAGATACTATATATACAGATGTTCAGAGTAGGCTAATCTATAGAGAGAAGATAGACTGGTTGTGACACAGGGCTGGGGAGCACAAAACAATGCAAGAGGGAACAATGGGGAATGAATACCAAGAGGTACAAGGTGTATGGGGAGTGATGAAATGACAATGTTCTAAAATTAGATTTTGGTAATAGTTGTAGAACTCTGTAAATATACTAAAACCCACTGGGTTGTACACTATATATATGTGATGCATATATTTAAGACATGTAAACTGTATTTCAATAAAGTGTTTAAAAATGGCTGAGGATGAGGATGTAAATTGCTACAACA
The DNA here is from genome assembly GCA_963574435.1 of Cheirogaleus major. Taxonomy (NCBI): domain Eukaryota; kingdom Metazoa; phylum Chordata; class Mammalia; order Primates; family Cheirogaleidae; genus Cheirogaleus; species Cheirogaleus major. The sequence continues at coordinate 10,060 of CAUYPO010141198.1, read as the reverse complement.
CTTTTAAGAACAATTAGGCAACATCTAGTAAGGTTAAATATACACATATACCTAGCAAATCCACTCTTAGGTACATGATGGGGCAAAAATCTTAAATATGAGCACAAGGAGACAGGCACAATAATGTTAGCTGTAGCATTGGTTTTAATACTTGAAAAAATGAAAACTACCCAAATGTTTATGAAGAAATGAATTGGATAAACTGAGGCATATTTTTCAAATGAAATATTAGACAAAATGTATTGATTAAAATGAGTCTCAAAAATAGAATGTTGAGAAAAAAAAAACTCACAAAGTGACATACATAGTGTGATACCATTTATAGCTCAAAAACTTGCTATAAAACAACATATACCATATTAGATACATAAATATTTAATGATAATGTAAAAATTTCTTAGGAATAAAAACCATGAACTTCAAGGTATGACTTACTTCTGAGAAGAAAGGTAATGGGATTTGTTAAGACATGTATTATATCTACGAGGTATCATTATTATTATTAAAAAATTCCGTAGCAAGCAGGACATATATAATAGGCATATGGGTAGCGCTTACATCAGTCTCCATTTTTTCACTATGTTTAAAATATATTGTAACACATACACAAAAATGGCATGATCCAATAAACTTAAAGTTTCTCCAAATAGCAAAGCTTCTCAAAATGATTTTTTTGTTTTTCAATCAATATATTATACTAAGGGCAAATATTACTCACCTAAGCCAGCATTAGAGTATTACTAAAAGTCAAAGGATTCATCTAGTTAAAATGTTAAATTTTTTAAAAAGGCAAAATTACTATGCATGAATTCAAACACATTAAAAATCAGATGACCTCTGACCTTCCCACTAAAGTGTCACCTGACAAGGTCATTGTTTCTAGAATATAATCATTATACAAGAATGAGGGAGAACATTCAGTGGGGTATTCTCCCTATTGTTTTCTCAGTAGAAATCACAGAAATGACAACTGTAATTAAATCTTTTTTAAAAATTACCTATGAGTTTTAAGTCAGGATGAAAATTATTTCTAACCTTATGAACTTTCACACTGCACTGCACAAAAAGAAATCTTTCCAGTTTTCCTTTGTATCAGTAAAATATATGACAGCTAAATAAATAAGAAGTCTTCACTTCTGACCTTTGCTAGCCATTCAAAAAATCAATTCTGATTGCCATTATTCCACTTACCAAAGAAACAAATGAAATAAATATAATAATTAACACTAAGTCATTTCTTATCCATGAGAGCTGAACACGTTAAGAAAAACATTATTACAAAAGATGGGAGATAGTACCATTTAGCCCATAAGCCATAGAAGTTAAGAGATTCTTTCCATTTTCTGATAATGATGACTTAAATTTTGAAGGAAAAAAAAAGTTTTTCAGATTGAAGGGCTGTATTATGGAACTCCAACCATCCACAACTATTATCATTATATAAAAGTTTTCAATTTTAGAAAATTTAAGACCTCATTTATGATCATTGTAACAGACATAGATTATCCTTTATTGACTTTTTTCCCAAAGAAATATAATAAGATAAAGACAATGAAACATTTTATAACATCACCTATATTCACTACGCTGTCACCTACTTTTCTATCAGGAGTGACAAACAGGTCTCACTGTGTGGGCCAACTCTGAATGACCATAAGTGACTGCTCAGAACTCTGCGTCAAAACAGATTTTTAGGCCATCTGTGCTTACCAGCAGAGTGGTGGACTGATTAGGGAAAAGGAATGGTTAGATGTCAGCCAAATATTTGTCTGCCTGACTTTATATCTGAAACCAGAGACAAGAAAAATTAATCATATTTATTCACTCACAGATACATTTGAAGGTATGTAATAAAGTGAGTTCCTATCTAAATGATTTAAATAAAATTCAAATAATTATGAGCATATATTCCCAAAAAATATATGCTGAGAAAAAAGGAGGACTTTCTCAACCAGAAGGAATTGGTGGTGAGCCTGACAGGGACAACATGAATCACAGGAGGAAAAAACTCACAATATTTATTGTTTTGCCTATTTTTGACATTTCATATAAATGGAAACATATAATATGTGGCCTTTTGTGACCGGCTTCTTTCACTTAGCATAAAGCTTTTAAGATTCATCCATATTGTAGCATGTATCACTACTTTTTACAGACCAGGTCTCACTGTCACCCATCTTTCCAAGAAGACCCATCCCCACAACAATGACACTATTTGACGACCTGGCACCTCCTTGGAAAAATCCTGTTAACAGGACATGTCTATTTTGACCTGACTCTAGAGCTTACTCAGTGAGGAAAGCTCTAATGCTGGGGCATTTATTGAAAACAATTAGAAACATTGTTTTAAATATCACAGCTGCCCAAGGCAGTGACACCAATTTTTTCTTGAATAAGTGTTCCTCAGATTGTTGCTAGCCTTTGCTTAAATTCCAAAGGTCTCAAAAAGTAGATTTTGCCGATTTTTGCTAGAATTCTTCCTTTAGTGGAGGAGCAGATTTTCAGAGGTCCTTACTCCACCATTCCAAAAGTACTTTAAATTATTCCTATTTAATGTATTATTTCATGTTCATATACATTCTAATACATCTTCTTTGCAATATAGGATAGTGAAATTCAAATCTGATACTGTACATTTATAATTTCATATTGCATACAAATGTCCCCAATTAATGAGTTCATTATGAGTTAAAAAGAATTTAGTTTTTAAAGGCTTTATGTTTTTCATATACTCTTGGTGGACTGTTACATAAGTTGTATTTTTTTCCCATTTCAAATGATGAAATGTAGGCTCTTATTATCCAAAAATTTATTATTCAGTATACTTTAAAAAATGGATTAGATTCAGAAAACCAAGAATTGCAAAGTACTACAGACATACAAAGTTAGGGCACCTCCTCAGCTATAGTTGGGATAGGAGATAGTGGCAGGTATCAGTGAAAACTTTCTAGTAGAGGTGGTATGTAAGTTATCCTGAAATATGAGCAAAAGTTAATCAAGTAAATAAGACTTGGAGTAGAACAGTGGAACTCCTCAGAGTCAGGTGTTCCTGGTAGAGCAAATGGTATGAAGAAATAAAACAGCATGGTCTATTTGCATCCTAAGTGTTTCAGTATTGGAGCAGTAGAAAATGATGGTATTGAGGTGTGCTTTAAGTTGCCATATATGTATCATAGCTAAAACTATTACAGTGGGTGATATTATCAAGTGATAATGTCAGGAGTAACAAAAGATAAAAGTCTACATTGCAACCCTTGTTTCAGATTTTAAGAAATAATTTTAGAGTTACTTTTAGATTGTGACAAGCAATGAAAACTGAAAACTTAAACATTCCATTAACAAATCTTTTTGAATGGAGAATTAATGCAATTTAGTTTATATTTTTTATATGTCCAGGTTGAAATATTCAGTAGCAATCACTAAAAAGTCTAGAGCAGTGACAAAGCCACAACACTCTGCAATGTCTTTTGAAGACAGCTGCATATATTGCCACAATTTTGCGCCACATTGCAATGCTTTTTTGCAGTAACATAACTGTTTCATAGTATATTTTAACTGGGAACCTAAAGGTACTATACAAACAAAAACTCATTAATCCTCAATATGCTACTCAGAAAAGAAGGCCAAATACAAGCTAGTATGGAATAAAAAAAAAGCCTTAGCTTATTTCCTTTTTAACTTAAAAAAATTATCAGAATATATATGAAATCCCATTACATAATTATTACACTGATCTCATATGAGAACTACCTCAGTTCTTCATTTTTCCTTTTGTAGTTTTGCCTACATGTCTTTAGAAGGCAACCTTTCAGCTATCCATCATAATTTTTATTTATGTTTACTGCATTCCTACAGTATTTCTAAAATATACACACACTCTCTCTCCCCACCCACCTTAAGAACATACATTCCTTCAAGGTAATTCATCTAAAGAGAAGCAGGAAAAATATTTGATTAATGCTGGCAATCATTTTATAAATTAGCGTTACTTCTTTTTGCTGGTTCAAATAAACTTGGGCAAAGGTTATGAAACTCTGTAGAGAGTTATATTAAAGGAAATGGTCCTTCTCCAGCCCAGTTCTTTATTATAAGTGATTAACCACCATCACAGTTGCACTGGCTTGCCTCATTTTTTTCCATCCAAACATTCAACATATTGCTGATTTGGCAGGGTAGGAGTGAATACTACTGATAGTAATAGTAGTTCCATCAGTAGCCACTTCTATATTTTGAATATAAAATGGTTCATAATTTTGGGGGAATAAGAAACTACAACAGATACAGCTGCAAAAGCAGCCAACTTGCCATCTTCCTGAACTTGATAAGAGCCTAAATGAACACTTCTATATTGTATGACAAGTATGAACCAGCTGAAAATCTAATTTATAATAATATTCTCCTTTTTATTCCTCCCTATGCTAAACTACATGATTTCCATTATTATGTCAAATCCAATATTCTGCTATTCTCCCTGCTTCTCACTTTCATCCTCTATTCCTAAAGTGTCAAAGTATAAAATATTATAATAGACCTGCAGAAATTTAGTAATAAGGCAGATATAAGTTTTACCTAGACTAAATGGTTTTCATAAATTATTTCCATTTTTATCTAACAACTCTGATCTAGGTGTTGCCAACTCAAGTTTCTATCAACTCAGAACAACTTGGAGCTGAAGAGCAATTCCAATTTGTTTTGTGTCCCCATGTCTATGAGTTGACTCCATATTTTTAATGGTTTTATGGAGTACTCAGAAACATTTAACTACTAATGAGTCTAGAAATGTCTCTCATAGTTAAGAGAGTTATAATTCAACTCAACAAGTACTTCCTGAATATAATGTTCAATACTGTACTAAGCATAAACATAGTTATTCCTAAAGCAATAGCTACATTTAAATGTACATGATAAGTCACTAGGTTTAAATCTCATTAAATCCTCACAACAACCCAATGAGGTATATACATTCACCCCAAATTGGCAAGTAAATAAAGAGGAATTATAAAATTATTAATTAGTGATGGTAAATTTGAACCCTGAACTATTCAACTCCAAAGCCTGCATCCTCAAACACTATATTACATTTTCTTCCTAAATGGTATTTTCACTTGGCTTTACAATCTATTTGTAATTTCAGGTCTAAATTTTTCAAATTGTAAGTTTTTAAAAGATAATACATTTACTTCATTTAAAAGTAAACACTAGGCCAAGAAGAACTGAAAACTGGTAACGATAAGCATATCTAGCATACAGATCACAATTTCAAGTATTAAAAGAAACCAGGACTCTTTGGAGAAACGGCTTATTGAAAGACAGAGGCAAGTAATATATATAAGATGAGCCTTGAACATCTTATACCAGAAAGCAGAAAAGTGATCAAAAAATGATGGGGACATTTGGAGAAATACAGAAGTCAGCTTGAAGAGGTTCCTACTGACTGAATTTGGGAGAATATATGCACTGAAATAATGTGAAATCCTTGAGTTCATACTGACACTTTTTCTTTAAAATAGAAAAAAAAAAGCTTTTCCTTATAACAGAACAACAACTAATTAATGTAGAAGAAATATTACTGTAGGAAAATCACCATTTGGCAATTATCAGAGTAAAAACAGATTCAGGCAAGAATCAACATATATTACAATTCATGGGCAAAAGCTTGATGAAGAACAGGACACCTCCATCATCTCAAATTTATCTTCCCACAAAATTCCTATTAATTACAAGGGGAAAAAAAGTAACTTCACAATGTAGAAACCTATCAGACGGCACCTAAACTAAATGATCATTTAACATCAACATTAATAGAACAAAAAGACATCATATGTCTAATGTAACACACTGAGAAAGACACAACATCACTTCTGTAGTAGTCTCACCAAAAATTCATAACCTAAATTCAATCATGAGGAAACATCAGACAAACCCGAATTCAGTGATATCTTTAAAAATATCTAGCCTGCATTGCTTAAAAAATGTCAAAGTCATGAAAAACAAAAACAGAGATGATTCAGCTTAAAGGAAACAAAGATATGTGACAATAAATGTAAAATGTGATCATGGATTGGACCATGATCCAGAGAAAACGTATTTATTTTATTTGCTATAAAAGCAAATAAACAGAAGAGAAACTAGGTATAATACAAATCAGATTCGTATTGTATTATGTTAATTTCCCCTGCACTTATGTATCAGAATATTCTTAGGAAATACAAACAGATATTTTGGGGTAAACAGGCATTCTATCTGCAACTTACTCTCAAATGGTTCAGAAAACCATACCATTTATACATAATTAAATACACGACATCATATATATAGAGAGGGAGGAAGGGATGAAGGGAGAGAGGGAGAAAGAGAGAGAGAGAGAGAGAAACACAGAGAGATGGGAGATCATAAAAAGCAAATACAGCAAATGTTAACAATTTGGTATCTGGTAAAGAGTATATAGTATATAGAAATTCTTTGTAATATTCTTGTGACTTTTCTCTGAGATTAAAATTATTTCAAAATGAAAATTTTTGATAAATTATACTATAAACCCTCACAATAAACTTATACTCTGTTAGCAGAGAAGCAAATAGGGCAGCTGAAATATAAGGTAATATTCAAAAAAATGCAGTCTAACCAGATATTCTTGAAATTTCTTTTTTAAAATATTCTTTAAATTTGCATTAGACATAAGAAATTACAGTATTTTTAGTGTGATAATGATTTTTAAAAAAACAGTCCTTATATGTTAGAGATATATACTGAAATATTTATGGATATTTACAGATGAAATAATATGATGTCTGAGATTGACTTTAAACTAATCTAGTAAAGGGGTATGGGTGTGGGGTTATAGATGAAATAAGATGGATCATGGGTTGATAGTTGTTGAAGGTAGGTGATGGGTATGAATGTTAATTATTTATTCTTTCTTCTTTTATATAATGTCTGCAATAAAAACAGTTTCTAAATAGTCAATGGTATATTAAAAATATAACAGAAAAATCTTACTTCCACTCTTGCCATTTCTACCATATTTCCTGTCAACTCATCCCTTATAGGTAACCATTTTATTAATATTAGTTGCTTATTTATCTTTCTAATTTCTTTACAAAAATACAAGGAAATATAAATTCTTATTTCTCCACTCTTCCTATAAAAGGTAACAAACAATACACATTGTTCTTTACTTTGCTTCGCCTCCCCTCCTAACTTCATACATTCTGGATATTTTTCCAGATCAGTTGCATTCTGTACATATAGAAGCATATATGTATATATTCCATTTTATAAATACAATCAAATGGCAACAGACTGGTTATAGAGATGCTAGCTATTGCAATAACTAAATCCTGAAATCTCAGTGGCTTAATAAGAATGAAACTTTAGTTTGCACTCACATGATAGTCCAATGTTCAGCAGGCAGATTTCCATGACCATTTCTGAAGCCCAAGTTCTGCTATAGTCCAGGGCTTTAGGCAGCAAAGGGCGGGGGTGTGTGAGGGTGGGAGCTGGGGAGGAAAAGACATAATTGTTTTTTAGTCACCTTGCTCAGAAGTCCTATCAGATCACTCTGCATATATTCCACTGTAAGTAACAGTCATTTTAGATGCAAGGGAGGCTGGGCGATTTAGTCTCTGGCTTGGCACTTACTTAAATTTACTCTAAGGAAGGGTAAAACAAATTGCTGGAGAACAGCTAGCTGCCTATAACAGTGTGTTTTATTCCATTGTGTGTTTCGTTGCTTACTTATCTTAGAGATGTTTCTAACAGTTCATGCAGGGATGACCCATTCTAAAATCTTTTTTGGAACAAGACAAGGATGCCCATTTTCATTACTTCTGTTCAACGTAGTACTGAAAGTCCTAGCCAGAGCAAGAAAAAGAAAGAAAGGGAATCCAAATAAGAAAGGAAGAAGTCAAATTATCCTTGTTGCAGATGACATAATCTTATATATAGAAAAACCTAAAGACTCCACCAAAAAACTCCTAGAAATTATAAAAAAAAAAATCAGCAAAGTTGCAGTATACAAAATCGACATACAAAAATCATCAGTAGTATTCTGTATTCTAACAGCAATCAATTTGAAAAAGAAATCAAGAAAGCAATCTCATTTACAATAGCTATAAAAATTAAAATACCTAGAAACAAATTCCACCAAAGAAGTGAAAGATCTCTACAAAGAAAAATATAAAACACTGATGAAAGAAATTGAAAAAGACACAAAAATTGGAAAGATATCCCATGCTTATGGATTGGAATGATTAATATTTTTAAGATATCTATACTACCCAAAGTGATCTACTGATTCAATGCAATTCCCATCAAAATACCAATGACATTCTTCACAGAAATAGAAAAAACAATCCTAAAATTTGTATGTTAACACACAAGACCCCAAATAGCCAAAGAAATCTTGAGCAAAAAGAACAAAGCTGGAGGCTTCACATTATCTGATTTCAAATTATGTTACAAAGGTATGGTAACCAAAACAGTATGGTACTAATATAAAAACAGACACACAGAACAATGGATCAGAATAGAGAACCTAGAAATAATTCCATGCACCTACAATAAACTTATTTTCAACAAAGGTACCAAGAACATACACTGGGGAAAGGATGGTCTGTTTAATAAATGGTGCTGAGAAAAGTGGATATCCATATGCAGAAGAAATAAACTAGACCCCCATTTTCACCATGTAAAAAAATCAACTCAAAATAGATTAAAGACTTAAATACAAAACCTAAAACTATGGAACTACTAATAGAAAACACTGGAAACATGTGACAAGATATTGGTCTGGGCAAAAATCATTTGAGTAAGACTTAAAAGGCAAGGCAATTTGGCTAGAGAGATTTCACAGAAGAAAGGGGAGTGGGAAGCACAGTTAACAAAAGCAAAAATAGATAAATGGGATTACATTAAGCTAAAAAGCTTCTGCACAGCAAACAATAAAAATAGTGAAAGGCAACATATAGAATGGGAGAAAATATTTGCAAACTGTCTATCTGACAAGGGATTAACAATCAGGAATTGAAAAAAAACCCCAATCTGATTAAAAATATGGGCAAAAAACCTGAATAGACATTTCTCAAAAGATACACAAATGGCCAGCATGTATATGAAAAAATGCTCAACATCACTAATCATTAGGAAAAGGTAAACCAATACCACAGTGATATATCATCTTATTCTAGTTAGAATGGCTATTATCAAAAAGAAAAAAAAAAAAACAAAACAAATGCTGGCAAGAATGTGGAAAAAGGGGAACACATACACTGTTAGTGGGAATGTTAAATTGTACAGCCATTATGGAATACAGTATGGAGGTTCCTCAAAAAATAAAAATAAAACTATCATAGGACCCAGCAATCTCTCTGCTGGGTATACACCCAAAAATAAAAAAAGGAAATCAGTGTATTGAAGAGGTATCTACACTCTTGTGTTTACTCCAGCACTATTAACAGTAGCCAAAATATGGAATCAATCTAAGTGTCCATCAACAGATAAATAAAGAAAATGTGGCATACACAAACAATAGGATATTATTTAGCCATAAAAAAGAATGAAATCCTGTCACTTGCAGCGGCATGTTTAGAACTGGAAGTCATTATGTTAAATGAAATAAGCAAGGCACAGAAAGACAAATATCACATGTTCTCACTCATATGTGGGAGCTGAAAAAATGGATCTCCTGGAGGAAAGGAGAAGAACACTGGTTATCAGAGGCTGGGCAGGGAAGGGGGAAAAGGGATGAAAGAAGTTAAGAAGTACAAAAATACACTTAAATAGAAGAAATAACTTCTAGTATTCAATGGTACAGTAGGGAAATTATAGTTAGTAATTTATTGTATATTTCAAAATAGCTAGAAGAATTATAATGTTCTCAATACAAAATATAAATGTATGAGGTGATAGATATCCCAATTGCTCTGATTTATTATACATTGTATACAGGTATCAAAATATCACATGTACCCCCAAAATATGTACAACTATTACATATCAATTATAAAAATTCACATTCTACAAAAAAGAACTTTATTAACAGCTGCATAATACAGGCATT
>CAUYPO010141195.1:0-13320 GCA_963574435.1 Cheirogaleus major | reverse complement strand
TATTTCTATGAGGTATTGCTGTAAATCTTTGATCCCTTTTACGTCTTTCACCAAGTTTGGGATGTTTTGGACATTATTTATTCAAGTATTTTTTCTGTCCCATTCTATCTTTCCTCTTCCTTTGGGATTCCAATTACATGTCTCACAGTTTCCTGACTCTTTGCTCCCAGTTTTTTCTATTTTTTCTCTTTCCTTTTCATTGGATAACTTTGATTGATCTATTTTTGCATTCACTGGCTCCTTCACTCTTCTGCTTACTGCTATTAAGCTCATCCAGTTAACTTTTAAATTTGAGATACTGTAGTGTGTTTTTTCGTTTTGGAATTTTCATTTTCTCTTTTTAATAAACATTTTCTTTTCCTTTCTTTCTTTCTTTTTTTTTCTTTTTTTGAGACAGAGTTTCATGCTGTCGCCCAGGCTAGAGTGCCGTGGCATCAGCCTAGCTCACAGCAACCTCAGACTCCTGGGCTCAAGCGATCCTCCTGCCTCAGCCTCCCAAGTAGCTGGGACTACAGGCATGCGCCACCATGCCTGGCTAATTTTTTCTTTATTTTTTAGTTGTCCAGCTAATTTCTTTCTATTTTCAGTAGAGATGGGGTCTCACTCTTGCTCAGGCTGGTCTCAAACTCCTGAGCTCAAACAATCCTCCCTTCTTGGCCTCCCAGAATAAACATTTTCTATATCATTACTCGGGTTTCCTATATTTTTATTCAATATGACTATATTTTCCTTTACCTCCTTGAGCATAGTTATAGCAGCTGCTTTAAAGTTCTTGTCTGCTATTTCCATCACCTTGGTCATCACAGCATTGGCCTCTGTGTTTTGTCCTTCACTTTTCCCCTTTTCTGTGTGTTGTTACCGTCACGATAGGTACCATTTTCCTGTTTTTTCATATGTTGGGTAGTTTTGATTTGAATCCTAAATGTTTATTTATTTTTTCTTTTTGAGACAGAGTCTCACTCTGTTGCCCAGGCTAGAGTGAGTGCCGTGGCGTCAGCCTCGCTCACAGCAACCTCAAACTCCTGGGCTCGAGCAATTCTCCTGCCTCAGCCTCCCAAGTAGCTGGGACTACAGGCATGCGCCACCATGCCCGGCTAATTTTTTTTCTGTATTTTATTTGGCCAATTAATTTCTTTCTATTTTTTAGTAGAGACGAGGTCTCACTCTTGCTCAGGCTGGTTTCGAACTCCTGAGCTCCAGCGATCCGCCCGCCTCGGCCTCCCAGAGAGCTAGGATTACAGGCGTGAGCCACCGCGCCCGGCCTGAATCCTAAATGTTGTTAATGTTATGTTGTGGAGTCTCTGAAGTAAGTTTTATTACTCAAAAAAGTGTTTCTTTTTTTTTTTTAAGCAGGCAAACAATTTGGCTCAAGCCAAATTGCAAACAATTCCTTGCCTGTGGTGGGCGACAGCTCAAGTCTCATTGAACTCTCTCATCTTTACCTGCTGTGCTTATGGTATGCTCTGCACATGCATCATTCTCAGGGCAGTCAGAGACATGGGAAGAGTTTATACTCAGAAGTCGGAGGTCCTCTTCTCTGGCTCTTCCCTTCCAGAATTCTCTCCTCATGTCCCGGTGTTCCTAGTTGCACTGGACTTCCTTCCTGGTTCCTCAGTCCAGAGAGATGGCAGGGTTTCTATCAGAGCTTTAGCAGCCCTGCTGCACACTTCAGCTCTGGCTGACCTATCACTGGGGCAAAGCTATTTATTTCTTGTTGGTCCCTTCCCCCAAATTTTGACTCCCCTACAAAATCTACTTTCTTTTTTCACACATCTGGTTTTTCCCCTCAAACATTATAACTTATAAGGATTGTTTTTTGTTTTGTCATGCTGTGAGAGGTTCACTTTGGTAGGAGCCTACTCCTTCATAATAGAAGCACAACTCCCAGTCTTTATTTTGAAGGGTAATTTTCCAACGTTTGGAATTTTAGCTTTGTGGGTTTTTTCTTTTCATATTTTAGAGAGGTTATTCCACAGTTTGGGGAGGTTGCAAGTTTCTTGTGACAATTCATTTATCAGTTTCTAATTGTGGTTCCATCTAAGGTAATATCTCTTTATGTCTTGCTGCCTTTATAATTTCTTTTTTTAAGAATAAAATATTTTTTAAATAAAGTATGTACTTTTTAATAGACATAATGCTATTGCCCACTTAATAGACTATAGTATAGTATAAGCATAACTTTTACAAGTACTGGGAAACCAAAAAATTTGTGTGACTGACTTTATTGCAATATTTGCTTTATTTATTTATTCTTATTTGTTATTTCTATACAGACAGGGTTTTGCTCTGTTACCCAGTAGCTCATAGCAGCATCAAACTCCTGGGCTCAAGCGATTCTCCCACTTCAGCCTCCTGAGTAGCTCGGATTTGCAATATCTGCTGTATTGTGATGGTCTGGAACTAAACCCGTGATATCCATGAGATATGCCTGTATTACAGTGAGCCAAAAGAGCCTTACACAACAAATTAAGTCCCTGGTTAAAAGAAAATCACTTCCACTCAACCTTTAACAAAATATTTTAGATAGCAAGTCCCTCTTTTTCCTTCTTTGTTGTTTAATTACTTTTTTGAACACCACTCATTTGTTTTAGAGAGAATTATATTCTTTTTTTAAAAATTTTCTTCTTAAATGACTTCCGTAGAGCCAGGTGCAAGGTAAGAAATGACTCATGGAGAAAACAACAACAATAACACAAAAGAAAAGAAACATATAAATAACTTATCTAACTCAACCTGTCTTATAGGTAAGAACATGATTTTATAATTTCTTCATTGTCTTTTTTCCCCATGAATTTGGCTTTGATACACTTCAGGTTTTTTATTTTAAATTCCCTAATTGCACTTACCAAACAGAGTGTAATATTTCATTCTGTTCTATATGATTAAACTCTTGATATACTGTATTAGTTTATTCAATAGTTTAAGTGTATGTGTACCCCACAAAATTCATATGTTGAAGTCTTAATTCTCAAGGTGATGGCAATAAGAGGTGGGGCCTTTGGGGGAAGTGACTAAATCATTACGGCTTTATCCTCATAAATGGAATCAGTGCTCTTATAAAATAGATTGAAAAGTGTGTGTTTGCACCTTCCACCATGTGAGGACACCATGAGAAGATACTAGCCATGAAGCAGAGAATACTCACTAGACTCCAAATCCACTGGCACCTTGACCTTGGACTTCCCATCCTCCAGAATTGCAAGAGATAAATTTCTGTTGTTTGTAAATTACCCAGTCTAAAGTATTTTCTTATGGCAGCCAAATGGACTAAAACATTTATTTTATTCTATGTTTTTTCCTTCTTTATCACGTGCATAATTTTTGTTGGAGCAGGGAGGCTGGAGCACATACCACAGCATATGATGGGATGTGTAGTAAAGTAAAAGAGGTGGCTCCCATTCTGCTTCAGTTAACCACTGTCAGGAGCAATTGCCAGATTCCTTTCCAATTGTTCAAGGAAAGTTGAGCTTTCATAATATTTTAAGAGAAATCTCTATATTTAAATATTGGAAACTAATTTATAGATTCCAACATGTATAAATATTTATAAAATTGGTATAAACAGTAAGCATTAGAGGAATGCAAATAAAAATCTTTATGAGATATCTCCTGACACCCAGTAGAATGGCTAGCATAAAACCAAACCAAACCAAACCAGATAATATCAAACATTGATGAAGATATGGAGAAATTGGAACCCGTGTGCATTGGTGGTGGGAAGGTAAAATGATGCAGTCACTATGAAAAATGGTATGGAAATTCCTCAAAAATTTAAACACAGAATTGCTATATAATACCACAATTCCACTACTGAGTAGAAACACAAAAGAATGGAACAGATACGGGACTCTAACAGATATTTGCACACCAATGTTCATAGCAGCATTATTCACAATAGCAAAAATGTGGAAGCAACCCCAGTGTCCATTAATGGATAATGGATAAACAAAATGCAGCATATACATCAAATAGAATATTGTTCAGCCTTAAAATAGAAGGAAGGTCTAACAAATCCTTCAGCATGGATTACCTAGAAGACATTATGTTAAGTGAAATAAGCCAGACACAGCAGGACAAATTTCATATGACTCTATGTATATGATGTACAAGAAGGAGTAAAATTCATGGAGACAGAAAATAGAATGGTGGTTGCCAGGGGGTGGGGTGAGGAAGAAATGGAGAATTATTGTTTAATGGGTACAAAGTTCCAGTCAGGGAAGATGAAATAGTTTTGGAGATGGATGATGGTGAGAGTAGCACAATAAGATGAAGGTATTTAATGCCACTGAACCGTACAGTGAAAACTGGCTAAAATGGAGAATTTAGTGTTAAGCATTATTTTACAAAAATAAAACATTTTTATAAACACTTTCAGTCAAATATAATCAAAATACAATCTAGATATACCCATCCAATGGAAGCCCAATCAACAGGAATGACTTCCTAGCCACCTGAGTTTTCTTGGTCCACACCTCTCGTTGTTGGAACCTTTCACAATTGCCTCCACATACTTCCTGCCTCACTGAATCATATACTCAGACACAGGGGTTATAATTTTGTTCCTAGCTCCTCCTCTCATGTTTCAGTTTTGTCCAAATTGTACTGTACCAGGCTGATATTTTCGAAGATTGTAACAGCAGGTTTCAATTTTTATGGTACAAAACAGTAGTCCCCAAATTCTGCATCCTGTTCATACTTTAATATCCACAGAAAGGAACTACATCTCCCATGCTTAATAATTACAGAGAACCCAAAGCTTCCAACTCACCACAGTATGTGGGAGGGGCCCTAAGGATGATGGCTCCCTGTCATATGCAAGCTGGTATAACTTCCCCTAACAAGAGAACAAAGACTTCCTTTCTGCATCTTGCCACACTTTATACAAGTGTATTTTGTGAAACACTCTTCGTTTAAGGTTTGGGCACAGCAGAAGGGAATGATGCTTCAGGACAGGAAGTAGGTTATATTGGATATTAGACATTGTGTTGCAAAAATTTACCATCCATCCCCATGACAAAATATCTTTTACTGGACGTCTCTCTCCTGTTACCTTGCTGTTGGGGAAAAGAGGGCATTTCCCAATTCCTCATCTCATTTCCACTGAGTCTAGGACTTTTAACAATGCTTTCTCTCTCCTCCACAAGGGGGATGCCTATAGTTCATGATACTTTATTATCCAACATCATTTTAGTTTCCTCTTCATTTAATCCTCCAAAAGTTTATACACCCAAGATTACCATTAATAATTTTATGCGATGTGAATTTCACCTGAATAAAAAATATTATCATTAGGTTTTTTGCAAAAATATATTTATACACAATCATTTCTCTGAGGTGAACCCTGTAGCCCTTCTTGAATGTGAAAATGTTTGCTTTTTTCTCCCAATTCAGTAGTTGGGGTTATTTTATGTTTATTAGGATGAACATTGTGCTCCTCAGATGGTCCAGCCTGGCCTCTTCTTTGGCTTTAGGGCCCAGCTTTTCTGGTAGAGGTGATGTGGAAATTTCCTTTCCTGTCCGCTGTCTATACCTTGTGGCTTCAGTTGCAATTTCCTCTTTCCTCACCCACCCCATCTGTTTCTTACTCCTAATATAAAGGACAAGTATAGGGGTTAGGGGGATGAGGCTATCCCTGGGAAAGATCTGGAATCTTCAGCTTGAGAGATGCCTATAGTGCTGAGTGGGACAAAGGCCAGAGGGGACCAGTTGGGGGTTGGGGCTGGCACTGCAGATATCACACTCGCTCACCCCAAGGTACAAGTGACCCGATGCTCTGTACTTTTCCCTACACCTGAGATCCTGAAATCCTAAAACTCACTGTAGCCAAGCACATGGTTATTGTGCTCTGGTCGCCGCACATGAACATGATGAATGTACAAAATACAATCCCTAAGCTCGACGTCACCTCCTCAGTTTCCCCCAGGACAGTGACTGCTCTGTGAGCACCAGGGGATTCGAGATGGGTGTCCGTGGGAGATGTATCTTAAGAGGATGTGTATAACATATGGTTGTTTGCCCAAGAGTCACCGTGAGAATGACAGGAGTATCCGTTCTCCAAGAGCAGGCAACAGAATTGGAGACTGGAGTGGAGCAACACATGGAGTTAGGACGGAACCCCCTGTTGCTCATGCCTTGGAAGGGACCCTGGAGCCAAATGGAGAGGAACCACCCATGATATTATTAACTGTATGCAATTAATCAAAATATGGTTATTTATTAATAAACACCAGCAAGTAATCAATACAAGTTAATAATCATTCATTAATTAAAATCAATATGAATATGATAACATCACTGTATTCTTATATTATTAATATAAATGTCATTTACATTCCAACAAGCATTGCTCCACACTTTTACTAACACTTCGTGCTGTCAGATACCTTAATATTTGCCAACTTGGAGTATGTATAACAGTATCTTTTCTGGATATAGTGTGCCTGATATAGCAATCCTGATTGCTAATAAGGTGGAGAAAGTTTTCATTTGTTTACTCACTAGTTGTATGTTATCTTTTACCAGGCACCTGCTCAAGCGAGCCCATTTTTTCCTACATCTTCTATTTCTTATCTACTTGTAGAAATTCTTCTTATATTCTCGATGCTGATACTTTGGTTTTTATACGTGTTGTAAATACCTTCCTTCACTCGGTGGCTGATGATTTAGCACTCCCTATGGCGTCTTTTATGATGAGTTCTTAATATTAATGTTGTCTACGTTTTCGATCTTCCTCTATACAGAATGTTTCATTTACGTCTTGTTCAGAAATCCTTTCCGACCTCACGCTCATGAAGATGTCCTGCTGTATTATCTTCTAATAGTTCTGTTGTTAGGTCTTCAAGCCACTCGAGGGAAAAACACAAGTTCCCTAGCAAACAAATAAACACTGCGCTGTGCTAGTTTGAAGTACTCGACAAAATTGTTACAAAACAGATTAAGTAAATACTGAAAGACAGTTCCCAGGCACAAGAGATGTGCCTCAGCACTCTCTTAGGGCAGAGGCAGCCAGTGTAAACTGGCCCTAACTGCTTTACAGCTGCTTTGGCGGACCTATGATACCCTTTTACTAATGGTAATGCTGAAATCACTGCCTGCTGCTTAATTATAATAGCATCAACATAACATGGGTGGTGTGACAGCGAGCGATGATTGTGCTGCATATGCCTGATTTGTTTCAATGAGAACATGTGATGATACAGTGACAAAGCTGTCACTCACTGGGAAGGCATTTAAGATCCCTGTGTTGACCGGGAATAAACGCCCTTGTAAGAACTTTCAAATAAACTCATCTAACTCACCAAACTGGACATAGCTCAGTTTGGGGGGTGGTTTTTCTATACTGTCCTGGGATTTTCCCAAAACACCTGTACTTGATTGTCATGCATGGTCTGAGCTAAGGGTCCGATTCCATTTGATTGCATTCAGATCCCTACTTGCCCACATACATTATCGGCAAATCTATCGCCTGCCACTTCCCATCACCACCTCTGTCACACATGATGTTTCTGATGGTTGAGGTCTATTTTTATATTATCTATTTTACCCCATCAGTCTATGGGTCTATTTCTGCATCAGCACAACATGGTCATATTTTCTATAATGTTGTAATATTCCTTGATGTCATTCAGAGCCACTCAATTTTTATTCCTGATTGCCTTGAGTATACTTGGAAATACCTACTTCAGTATAAATTTCACAATAGAGTTATTAAGTTGCACAAAGGTCACCTGGGGAGTTGTGTGACACATTGCTCTGACTCTGTGGATTAATTTGGGTGGAATTGATATTTATAGGATATTGTTTTGAACCCATTAACATGAACCTTTCTCAATTTATTTATATCTTTAATGTCCTTTGATACAGATTTCCAGTTTCTTCCACTGAGGTGGCACACTTTGTATTTTTGTTGGATACTTCTCTAAATAATTAGATGTATTCTAGGCATATCACAATTTTTGAAGCTATTGCCAATGGCACCTTTTATAAAATTGCCTTTTTATTTATTACTGTGATAGGGAAATACAAGTGATTTTGTAGTTGACGAATCTCTAGGAGCCTTGCTAACTCTTTTGTTAATATCCTGTTTATGGAAAACCCCTAAATTGTGTTTTTTTCTAAACTCTACACCACACCAATCATTAACACAGAAGAAAACTGCAGCTAAATGTGTGTGGGTTTTTCCCTCACACATCAAGCAATGGACACCACTTGGGTGTCCTCTAAACAAATCCTGACACTATCTACTTGGAGGTAGTATCAGATTTCACATGGTGAACGTTCAGCCTTCCCCTTCCTACCATTTGCAACTCCAGGCCTCCAAACTTTTGACCAACTGGCTTTAAGTTGGGGTTTTAATGATGCCCACTTTGTGTTGGATTATTAAAGGATATTGTAAAGAACATACATGAAGAGGCATGTACGGCTAGGTATGGAGAAAGGGGAGCACCACCCTCCAGGAACCTCCATGTGTTCAGTTACCTGGAAGTTTCTGACCCTGTCTTCTTGGGTGTTTACGGAGACTTTATTACATAGGCTTGATTGACAACCACGTAGAAATGGGGTTGGACAAAGAGCTCATGGTCTAAACCCAGCAAGGCCTGTCTGTTTAGACTTTTTGGCCTCTCTGTGCAGTATTCTCTCCTCCATGGCTTAGGGCAGGACGCTCTCTGGAATAAGGGTCTTTTGACCCACAATCAGATGGGACTCCTGCCTTGGGGTGGTGAAAGGAAGAACAGAGAAGATCAGAGAGAGAGATGTGTTGTTTTCTGATGACCGTTTTGAGGTCTAAAGCTTCTCACTACTATAACAAGGGCAGCAGGAGTTGTAAGCCTGGACCCGTGGTTGAAAACCGATACACATATGTCACGACACCACAGCCCCAAAGTGTATCTGTGGAACATTCTATATATGTCATCATGCTGTTTATGAAGAAAGACTTTTTTAAAAAAAAAATTCTTTCCAATTCTTGTACAGTGTATTTATTTTTATTGCCTCACTTTGCTAGGATGAAGGCACTTCATTGGGTATGATGTTTGCCAAAGACACCTTTCATCTTATTAGGGAAATTATCTTCATTTCTGGTCGAATCTGAGTTATATCATAAAGGAATTTGAAGTCATCCTGTGCTCATTTTTCATCTCTGAGATTAAACCAGTTCAAGGCCAACATAAAAACAGAAACCATTCTATATGTTTCAGCAAGGGAATTGAATATAAAGATGTCATTATTCATGTGTTGGAAGGCTGATAGAACACAAAGGCAAGATAGCTTAGAAGTCTTGGGCCACTCTAAGTACACAGCTTGAAATTTACTAGACCAGTGTGAATTGTGCATCCTGCTCACATGAAGCCTGGCTTGTGGCCACAACAGCTTTTCTTCCTTAATACCTGCTCTGTCCAGCCCAAGGCAACTGTCCCTGCAACATTTAGGGAGTTGGGGATGAGGGCGGTTACCTCCTGTTTACCTGAAACCTGATGCAGGGCAGACCCAGGTTTTATGAAGCCTGAAATTTATACAAATGTTAAAATCACTTTTGTTAAAGAAAAAATTCCTCTGATACTTGTTAACACAGACTGTTCAGGACTATTGGGATAGGTGTTAAGATGCCGCAATCAGGGAGAGAGATCAGGCTCAACTCTGAATAGACTAAAGACAGTGGAGGTTTACACCCAAAGAGCATGGTGCAGTGGCAGGGGGCAGGCTGGGCCTTGTCAGTGCTAAGAGGAAAAACTGCTAAGAGGGGCCATCACATGCAGGAGGGATTCTTGCCAAAGCAACTTAACAGGATTCTTGCTGAAAGCAGGCCAGGGTGATCAGATAATAAGGGTGAGGGCTGAGGAATTTGATCCAATGTCAAAGGTGATCAGATATCAAGCACTGAGGGCAGGGGATTCTTCCTAAACTGGCTTAGCAGGATTCTTGCTATAACTGGACCAAGCAGCTAAACGACAGGGTCTAGTTGAGAAAAGGGCTCTGAGGAACCTGTTTAAAGTTTGAAACGGAGTAAAAACAAAGACCATATGATCATCTCAATAGATGCAGAAAAAGTATTTGATAAAATCCTACACCCATTCATGATAAAAACCCTTAACAGGCTGGGAATAGAATGAGCATGCTTCAAAATAATATAAGCTACATATCACACACCTACATGCAACATAATATCTATTAGGGAAAAGTTTAAACATTCCACCTAAGAACTGGAACAAGACAAGGATGCCCACTGTCACCACTTCTATTCAACATAGTACTGGAAGTACTAGCTAGAGTAATCAGGCAAGAGAGAGAAATAAATGGCATCCAAATCAGGAAAAAGGAGGTCAAACTATCCCTGTTTACCAATGATATGTTCTTTTATCTAGAACCCTAAAGACTCCAGCCAAAGATTCCTAGGATTGATAAATGAATACAGAAAAGTCTAAGGTTATAAAATCAATGTACACAAATCAGTAGCATTTCTATATACTAATAACAGTCAAACTGACAGTTAAATCAAGAACTCAATACCATCCACAATAGCTGCAAAGATAACAAAATACCTAGAAATATACTTAACCAAGGAGGTGAAAGATCTCTACTAGGAGAACTACAAACACTGATGAAGGGAATCATAGATGACACAAATGGAAAAATGTCCCATGCTGATGAATTGGAATAATCAATAGTGTTAAAATGTCCATCCAGCCCATCTTCATTTAAAGGTTCTATGCAATTTCCATCAAAATACCAATGTCAATTTTCAGAGATCTAGAAAAAGTAATCTTAAACTTCATATGGAACCAAAAAAAGAGTCCTAATAGTCAAAGCAAATCTAAGCAAAAATAAGAAATCTGGAGGCATCACATTACATAACTTCAAATTATGCTACAAGGCTATAGCAACCCAGACAGCTTGGTATTGGTATAAAAGTAGAGACATAGACCAATGGAACAGAATATAGAATCCAGAAATAAAACCATATAACTACAACCAACTGATTTTTTACAAAGCGGGCAAAAATATACACTGAGGAAAGGATGCCCTATTCAATCAATGGTGCTGGGTAAATTGGACAGCCACATGCAGAAGAGTGAAACAGGATCCCTATCTCTCACCATATACAAAAAGTCAACTCAAGATGGATTAAAGACTTAAATGTAAGACCTGAAACTATAAAAATTCCAGAAGACTTTGTAGAAAAAACTCTTCTGAACATCAGTCTAGGGAAAGAATTTATGACTAACACTCCAAAAACAAATATAGCAACAAAAAAAATAAATGAGTCTTAATCAAATTAAAAAGTTTCTGTACAGCAAGGGAAATAACCAGAGTAAATAGACAACCTACAGAACGGGAGAAAATATTGGCAAACTGTACATCTGGCAGAAGTCTAATAGCCAGAATCTACTAGGAACTCAAACAAATCAACAAGAAAAATAGCCCCATTAACAAATGAGCAAAAGACATGAACAGTTTTTCAAAAGAAGATAGACAAATGGCCAAGAAACATATGAAAACAATGTTCAACATCACTGATCATCAAGGAAATGCAAATACAAAGCACAATGAGATATCACCTTACCCCTATCAGAATGGCCATTATTAAAATATCCAAAAAACAATAGATGTTGGCAGAGATGCGGTGAAAAAGAAATGCTTATACGGTTTTGGTGGGACTGTGAATGAGTTCAACTTCATGGAAAACAGTATGGAGATTCCTTAAATAACTAAAAGTAGATCTATCATTTGATCCAGCAATCCCACTACTGGGTATCTACCCAAAGGAAAATAAGTCATTTTGTCAAGAGGACATCTGTACCCAAATGTTCGTTGAAGCACAATTCACAATTGCAAAGATATGGAATCAAGCTAAGTGCCCATCAATTAATGAGTGGATAAGAAAATATGGTACATACATACCATGGACTCAGCCATAAAGAGGAATGAAATAATGTCTTTTGTGGCAACTTGGATGGAACTGGAGACCATCATCCTAAGTGAAGTATCTCAGGAATGGAAAAACAAGCACCACATGTTCTCACTAATAAGTGGGGGGTAAACAATGGGTACACACGTTCATAAAGAGCTGTAAAAGACATTGGAAACTAAGAAGGGGGGAAGGTGGGAGGAAAGAGAGGGATAAAAACTTACCTACCAGGTACAATGTACACTATTCTGGTGACAGGAACTAAAAGTCCTGACTTTCAGCATAATACAATTCATTCATGCAACAAAACACTTGTACCCCCCTTAATATTTTGAAAAAACATATAATCCTCTCATAATTAAAAATAATAAATATTTTAATTTATCAAAAAAAAGTTTGGTCAAGGAGAGAAAGTTTGTCAACCTTTAGAAAAAAATAACAAATTTGGCACACATAGATTATTTTTGGAATGAGTAAACACTTCACACCAAATCACAAAACCTGAAAAATGCCCAAATTCTGGAAAATGCCAAAATATAAGACAATTCAAAAAAAATGACATACTATTTTTATTAATAGTATAGTCTATCTGCCTGGTACATTTGCATATTTTTTCCTTATGTTTTTGACTGATAATGTTTGATCGCTTTTTTATAACAGAATAATTTTATAATAGAATTTTACAGATAGATGTTTGGGGAAAAGGTCTCAAACTGTGTTTTTCCTGTATTTTCACATCATAACAATCATCAACAGAGAAGAAGGCTTCTGTGACCATCTGTGGGGCTTTCTCCCCACACACCAAGCAGCAGACGCCAGCTGGGTGTGCTCTAATTCAATTCTGACACTATCTGCCTGGAGAGACAGCATCGGATCCCCACAGGGTGAGGGCACAGTCCTCAAAACCGCTGTCCCTGACACCAGTCGCAAGTCCAGGCCTCTGGAACTTCTAATCAACCAGCTTCAAGTTGGGGTTCCCACACCCCCCTCTTTGGGTTTGATTAATTTCCTGGAGTGGCTCACAGAACTTAGGGAAACACTGGCTCATTTGCTGGTTTATTGTAAAGGATAATAAAATGGATACAGATGAAGAGATGCGTAGGGCGAGGTATGGGGAAGGGGCGCGGAGCTTCCACGCCTTCCCTGGGCACCACCCTCCAGGAAACTTCCACGTGTCCAGGTATCCGGAAGCTCTCCGAGGCCTGTCCTTTTCGTTTTTTTTTTTTTTATTTCATTATATTGTGGGGGTACAAATATTGTTAGGATTACATATATTGCCCCTACCAACCCCCTCCCCCGTGATAGTGCTTCAAGAATGTCGACCCACTGGAGGTTCGTGTCACACCCATTATGTAAGTATACACTCTTCCCCTCCCCCCACCTACCCACCACCTGATAAAAGATTTTTTTTTTTT
>CAUYPO010141190.1:0-24622 GCA_963574435.1 Cheirogaleus major | reverse complement strand
TTTTTTTTTTTTTTTTTTTTGAGACAGAGTCTCACTCTGTTGCCCAGGCTAGAATGCCATGGCATCAGCCTAGCTCACAGGAACCTCAAACTCCTGGACTCAAGCAATCCTTTTGCCTCAGCCTCCCAAGTAGCTGAGACTACAGGCATGCACCACCATGCCCGGCTAATTTTTTCTATATATTTTTAGTTGTCCAGCTAATTTCTTTGTATTTTTAGTAGAGACAGGGTCTCGCTCTTGCTTAGGCTGGTCTCAAACTCCTGACCTTGAGTGATCCTCCTGCCTCGGCCTCCCAGAGTGCTAGGATTACAGGCGTGAGCCACCACGCCCGGCCAATAGTAAGAAATTTAATGTTTGTGAAAAGTGTTTTCATGGACTTTAACATTTTATATTTAAGTATTATGCTAATTGTAAATTAATTTAATTAAATTTTTTAAAATTTTTTACTTTTTTGAGATAGGATCTCACTCTGTTTCCAGGGATAGAGTGCAATGGCATCATCATAGCTCACTGCAACCTCACACTCCTGGGCCCAAGCGATGCTCCTGCTTCAGCTTCCCAAGTAGCTGGGACTACAGGCATGCCACAGCACACCTGGCTATTTTTTCTATTTTTTGTAGAGACGGATCTCACTCTTGCTCAGGCTGGTCCCAACTCCTGACTTCAAGCAATCTTCCAGCCTCAGCCTCCCAATATGCTAGGATTGATTATAGGCATGAGCCACCACACCCTCCCTCATTTAATCTTTAATAGTGTGTTAATGTTGTTAATTCATGGCATTTTCTATATTTTTCAGTAATGAAAAGACATTTCTTTTTTCTTCTTTTCTTTTTTTAATTCTGTAAATGAAGGCTGGTTATGGAGGCTCATGTCTATAATTCCAATGCTTTGAGAGGCTAAAGCAGGAGGATCACTTGAGCCCAGGAGTTCAACGTTGCAGTGAGTTATGATAGTGCTTCAGTCTGGGTGACAGAGCAAGACTCTGTCTCTTAAAAAAAAAAGTCAGTTTTCGTATTTCTTAGGAATGATGAACTACCATGAGTTGGCTTTTGATCTGATTGTCCAAATAAGAAGATAATTTGGGAACATTATTTAAACTTGCAGATCAATGGTTGTTTTTCAGTGACAACTAATCAAAATGTGTTTCCTCTACTCAGGAAATTTAGCTCAGTATGTGGATTATTAGCTATTCTACTTATGTGATATTTGTTGTGACAACCACAGAAGACATATTTGGAGCAGTTTTAAAAAGCATATACCTTTTACGTTTAATTTTTTTTTCATAAAATGTTCACATTAGTTTGTGGTGTTTTCATGTCTACATTTATTGACTTCATATTCAAACATAAACAAGAAGTAAATCCTTTTTTAATAGTTGTCTGTGCTGTGAATGCCCTCGCCCACCATGTGCTTAACAAGGACCTCAGGGACATTGTTGGTGACTTCAGAGGCTTCTACAGGCAGCTCACAAGTGATGGGCAGCTCAGATGGGTAAGGGACCTATTTTATAAAATGCTTTTATAAGTATTACTAAGATCTAAGATGTCCATTGATAGCAACAAATGTAAAAATAGAGATGGGTATACAATTTGGAATTAAAACATTTTATTCAGATAAATAAGAGCTTGAGCCATTTAAATCATCAGTGTTTTAAGCTGATCAACTCCCGTCTGTAAGACTTGAATCTGATATATTTGGATCCTGGGAGCTATCTCTGGCTCGTAAGGACCTCATCTCTTACTCCCTAAGTTGGAGAACGTGGTCTAGTGGATAATACTGAAGGGACAGCCTTGTTCTGAGAGATAATGTGAGTAGTACTGGAGATGCGGGGGGAGATTGTTAGGGAGAGAAACAGAAGAGGAGAGTTGAAAAGATGGACGCCTACAGTACCTGTTATGAGTATAGGTTGGCATTTGAACCGTCAGTTCAAGGCATGAAAACGTGAGGTTCTAGAGAAAAGATTCTACCACAGTAACATAACTCTAATAACCTGGACTTTGCCTTTGTCTCATGATACCAGGTTTATCTTTTCCTAACTCTGCTTGGCCTCCCGTCCATGCACAGAGAAGGGCACAGGCGAATGCACTTGCCATATTGCCTTAGATTTCATTTTTTACTTTCTGCAAAGCAAGTTAAACTGGCCTTGAGAAGTGTCACCTTGAAGTTCTTACTAGCTGAACCTGGGACAATTGAAACATCAAAATAAATATGATAGTAATGGCTTATAACCTATTGAATAAAATAAGATTTCACAAGCACATTCAGATAATAAACAAGAAGGGAAAGCTCGTCACTACAGAATACAAACTAATAAATATAAGGGAAATGACAACATTAGAAAATCACCATAGTGCAGCCAGCACAGCTGTAATTAATTGAGGCAGGAGTTATCAATCGATGCTCAAATTTTGGGGCAATAGTTACTTCTTTACTTAGAAAAGGAAATGGTAACCTCACAGTGGAGACAGCAAATGGACACTAACGTACCCAAGTGGTAAAAGTTAATAACCCTAATAATGTTAATAAAACAAAATGACATCATCACTTATGTAGTATTTATACCAAAAAGTGCGTAACCTGAATCTAATCATGAAGGAAGTCCAGACCAGCCCAAATTGAAGGATGCCGTACAGTCAACTGCCTATACTCTTTAGAAATGCCAATAACATTAAAAGAAGAAGAAGGAAAATTGCTCTAGGTAAAAAGACTAAAGAGACATGACAACTCAATGCAATACGTGCTCCTGGATGGGATACAGATTAGGGTAAAATAAAGTATATTATTGGGAAAATTGGCAACATTTGATTATGGACTGTCTTTTACATTGTAGTGCTCTATCGGTGTCCTATTCTCTGAATGCCGTCATTGTGCTATGGCCATGTAAGATGATGTCCTCATTTTTAGGAACTAGACACTGAAGCATTTGGGGTTAAAAGAGCATGATATCGCAACTTTACTTTCAAATGGTTCAGAAAAAAGAAGTGTGTATATATATATGTGTGTGTGTGTGTATATATATATGTGTGTGTGTGTGTGTGTATATAAATAGAGGAAAAGACAGGAGTTTTTCCTGCTAGTTCTGCTACTCTTGGGTAAGTTAGAAACTGGTTTTTAAAAACCTTAACCTTTAGGTGAGTTTCTATTGCTGGCCTTTAATTCTTGACACGTGTCCCTGGCTAGAAGACCTAGCTATCTTTTCCATTTCTAAGTGCTGTTGTGCTTTGCTTCCCAACCAGATTGGTCCAGAGAAGGGCGTGGTGCATCTGGCGACGGCGGCGGTTCTCAATGCGGTGTGGGACCTGTGGGCCAAGCAGGAGGGAAAGGTGACTCATCTCACAGCCACCCTGTGGCAGGGGGAGCAGCAGGTGCTGACTCTATCACCAGCCATCTAGAAAGACAAACACACGCCAGGCCCCCAAAAGGAAATACAGAGAATCGCTTTGACTTTTTTTCTCCCCGGAAAGATACTGGCAGTAGTTAGGAAATTGTAGGCGCAGGAGAAAGAGGAGGGACAGTAGAAGGCACAGGCAGCCTGAGAGCAAGGGCGGGTGGGTGGACCAGATGTCTGACACCCAGAGTTTATCACTAGCTCATTTACTAAGAGGAGAAAAATGGGTTCTTCACACCCACATTTTACAAATCTTTTTTTTTCTTCAAGCCTCTCTGGAAGTTGCTTGTGGACATGGTAAGTAGAATCTTTAATATCGTGACTGTTTCTGTAAATGAAATTTATGGGATTTCCTGAGTTACCTGCCTTTTGAAAAATCAGTAAGTATATTCAGGATTGTCTATTGATCACTGTAGTAGTGATAAACCAAAAAAAAAAAAAACCCAGTAAAATACAATATTACTTTTCTAATATTAGAACAGATGGCTGTGCTCGTGCAGGTGGTGCGGCGGGACGCCTCCCCCCATCTGTAACACGTGGTGCAAATTCCCTGAGCCTCCGCTTCCGAACTGTGAAAAGAGAATCATCATAACTTCTCTAAGAACCTCCTAGAATTAAAGACCAAATGAGAAAAGTGCTTCATAATTCTGGAAAGAAAGATTTACTATTAAGATATCATCGGGTCACGTTGACTCCAAAAGCACGCTCAGACTGTTACAGTCCCTGCCAGACGGTTCCAGCAGGGAAAGAGCTTAACACTGAGTTCTAAAGATACGCACTTGGCTGTTTTCTTTTCCCTTGGCCTATTTATAGCAGGGATGAGCACCTGGCTGCTGAGGAGGAAAAAACTCAGAGCAAGTTAAAGGGGAGTGAGCTTCAGACCCGGGCAGAGCTGGCTTGAATCTGGGCTTCACGACTAAGTAGCTGAGTGACCTTGAGCATGTGACTTACCCACTCTGAGCGTCAGCTGCCTCAGTGTGGTGCCTTGGATGGTCGCCAAAACCCTGGTCCATGCATGAAGGCCCTTGTTATTAACTGGCAGCAAAATTAAGCAAAAATAAAGAACACCATGGCCTTGAGGACTGCTGGGCCAGTAGACCTCGATCCTCCTCTGGAGGACAGTGAAGACAGTGAAGTCACATTGTCTCTCTGATGTGGCTGAGGGTGACCTGGGGGCCATTGGAAGGGAAAGGATGTGGACCTCTTGAGCCGCTGTCCAGGCTACAGATCAGCTGTTCACAGAGGTGCAGGAGGTGGCCACCAAAAGGGAATGATCTGAGGGCCACCAGAAAGATGCCAGAAATCCCACCTGTGGACTTCCTATTTTGGGGAATCCTGTTCCCTGTTTCAATGCCAACACTCTTAAAAGAAGCAGAATGTCAGGATTGCAAGAGCTTTTAAGACTTTTGACAGGCTGGGCATAGTGGCTCCCGCCTGTAATCCCAGCACTTTGGGAGGCTGAGGCAGGAGTTTCACTTGAGCCCAAGAATTCAAGACCAGCCTGAGCAGCATAGTGAGAGCCTGTCTCTTCAAAACAATAGAAAAATTAGCCAGAAATGGTGATGCCCACCTATAGCCCCAGCTACTCGGGAGGCTGAGGCAAGAGGATCACTTGAGCCCCGGAGTTTGAGGTTGCTGTGAGCTAGGCTGACACCACTGTACTCCAGCCCAGGCAACCCTGTCTCAAAAAAAAAATTTTTTTTGACAGTTATAGTAGAGTATGCCTGGTCAGCATAAGACATTATGGAGCTACCAGTTATTTTCTAGCCGACTGTTCTGTCAGGGTCGGGAGAGGACTCATCTCAAGGCCCGGCTGAGATGTCAGCCAGCTGGCCTGGTGCACTCTTGGGTCATCCGCTCCATTCCTGTCAAGGAAGCACACTATCCCCCTTTGGCAGGAGAGGAAATGGCCTCAGGCCATGCTGCCAGTGAGCGGTGGGCCCAGGGCTGCCCTGGGTGGCCTGGCGGGGAGAGCAGCCTCCTCCCCGCGCAGCTGACCTGCCCTCGTAGTTCTCCGCAGACGGCCCTGAAGGGTGGAGCAGGTGTACAGGGGGACACAGGCGGTCATGCCTCCTCGTTTAACTCGCTCTTAGTGGTGGCCTGGTGCCAGGTCCTCCTTTGGGCAGCCACGGCAGTAGGACAGGCTGGGGGTGCGAGGGGCAGAGCAGGAGGGAGGACTCTGCCCTGAGGAATGGCAGAATCAGACAGTGTACAGGGTCCCAACGGCCCCTTCCAGGAAAGGGCGAGCCCCGTGTCTCAGCGGAAGCAGCTTCTCAGAAACACAGTCAGCCTGTGAATTGACTCAGGCCTTTCCCCTCCTGTCGTACTGCCAGGACCCCAGGACGCTGGTGTCCTGCATAGATTTCAGGTACATCACCGACGTCCTGACTGAGGAGGATGCCTACGGTGAGTTGTGCTTCAGCCACGGGACTAGGACCTTCTTGGTCGGTACTGCCGTGCGCACAGTAATGGCGTGCTTTGTTGTCTAAATGAGTGAGTGATGCTTTTTATCTTTTCCAGAAATACTGCAGAAAGCTCAAGTTGGTAAAAAAGAAAGAGGTGGGTTGTGAGAAAATGTTCTTCCTCATTTTGCTAACATTGTTCACGTTTGAGTGTCCCTGTCCTTGGGGGGTGCACGTTGTCCTCCCCGACACCCTGTGCCGGGCAGCCGGGCCCTCAGACAGACACTGGGTTGTAGAACGAAGCGTCCTGGGTGTGACCTCCGACTGCAGAGTTTGCTTCAGTCACTGCTACAGGAAGTTTGGCTTGAGGGTTACTCTGCAGGATCCAGGAGGGCCTTAGGGGAGTGGGACAGTCGAGAGGGTGTCCTAGTCACCCGGGTTTGACAACCTCAGAATTTCCATGACCATGAGTGTGGTCAGGGGCTGGGCTGGCGGCTGGGTGCATGTGAAGGGTCAGAACAGCTGGGTTCTCCACGGCAGGAGCTTAGCTGCAGGCAGTTCTAATCCCGAAGGTCCCTGGAAAGTGCAGCTGCCGATGAGTGTCGTGTTTTCACAGAGGAGCGCATGCTGGCACGGGGCTACCCTGCCTACACGACGTCGTGTGCCTGGCTGGGGTACTCAGATGACACGCTGAAGCAGGTGGGCATCTGGACGTGGTTTTGTGGACAGGCCGAATGCGGAGAAGACAGTTTTCCCTTCTGTACTCACGCTGCTGCTCTCCTCTCGGTTCTTCACTGGTGACACCAGACACGTGTGGTGGTTTCCCGCATAGCTAATTCTCCCATTTTCTGCAGCCACCACCTGCGTGTCCTATTTTACTCCATCCTGACACTGTCTGCCTGGAGCTAGCACCAGACCCCACAGGTTAGGGGCTCAGTCCCCCAGGACTGCTCCCTGTCAGGCACCAATGGCAAGGCTCTGACCTGTGCTTCTGACCCAGTGGCTGTAGACCGGAGGTTCCCACAATCCCTTCTTTGGAGCTCAGTCGTTTGCTAGAGCAGCTCACAGACCTTGGAGAAACACTTTAGGTGTGTTTACCCGTATATTGTTATAAGGGATACAACTTAGCAACAGCCGAATGGCAGAGACGTAGGGCCACGTATGGGGAGGGGTGCGGAGCTTTCCTGTCCCCTCCAGGTACGCCGCCGTCCCAGCACCCTCCATGTGTCCACCAGGCCTGAAGCCTCAGGTTGTTACGGGCGCTTCATGACGTAGGCACGGCTGATTAAATCACGGCCACTGGTGGTCAGCTCAACCTTCACCCTTCCCCCTTCTCCCTTCCCCACCCGAGGTCTGAGGATGGGGCTAAAATTTCCAGCCTGCCAGTCATGGCTTGGATCCCCATCTTGAAGCTACCAAGGGGCCTTCAGGAGGATCGTCTCATTCTCGTACAAAAGACACTTGTCACTCAGGTGATGCCAAGCGTTTTAGGAGCTGTGTGCCAGGAAATGGGGCGGGGGACAGAGACCAAATATATATTTCTTCTTATGTCACACAGGCATTAATGTTTTCTTGTTAGCCTTTCTAAATCATTCTGGATCCAAGGCCTCATTCTGAAAGTGCTTCTACACGAGCAAAAGCAAAGCTGTTCACCTTGTAGACACGGGAACTCTGTGACTTAGTCCCACCTTGGGCTCTGGAAGGTGACAGCCTAGGATTTGACTCCCAGGCAGGGCCAGCTGCGTGACATTGTGCAAGTCACTTAACCGTGCCGAGCCTCAGTTTCCTCACTGTGAAATGGGGAAGTAATTCCTCTCTCCTGGGGTAGTTTCGAGGTTTCAGGTAAACGCTGTAAGTTATGTGATGCTCAGAGCACCATGGCAGGCACAGGGCATGCAGTCGGCACACGGTCGATCTCCTCATCATGCTGTACTCGCCTGGAGCTCAGAAAGCAGAAGAAGGGGAGAGAGAGGAAGAGGGTAGACGGGAGAAGGAGAGAGAGGGAGGGGGAGGGGAAAGAAAGGCTGGCTTCTGCTTGTTACTCTTACGTCCATTAGTTCTACGGGAACCACAGAATATTCTAGCTTTATAAAGAGGGATATTAATGCTACATTCCCCTTACAGGAGTGTTGTGACAATTAAAGAAGTGGTTCCCATAGAGATGAGGAAAGAAAGTCACCCTATAAGTAGAAAAAGTTACGCTCTATTGGCCAAGCTGTGCTCTTCATTTCAACAACATGTAGTTGTTGCTCTGGTTTATGCTGGGACCATAATGGTTGTGAAACTCTGATCAAAGAATGACTGACGTCATGGTCAGTCCATGGGGAGCTGTCCCATGTGTGATGTGTGTGCTCCTCTCCCCGCAGCTCTGCAAGGAGGCGCTGAAGGATGGCTGGACCAGGTAAGTGACCCGTGTGATAGTGGCCTTGGCTTTCCCTGTTAGCAGCATGAGAGACTCAGTGGACAGGAGGCAGGGGCAAAACAGATTAAAGAGCTCCCTGCAAGTGGCCAGAGGTGGTGTCACAGAGGCTCAAGCTGCATGCACCCTGCTGCTCCTTAGCTGTGTGACCAAGTCACTTTCCCTCCCCAGCCTCAGGCTCCTGCATGGGGGAGGGGGGGGAGACCATTCCTGTGGCCTTCCTCTCATACAACCTCTGTGTAAAGGGCCGTGCAAATGTAGGCACTTTATCAACCAGGCTGTCTGGGCAGGGTGGTGGCTCACTTGGTACCCTTATCAGCCCTAGTCTCCTCTTCAATTCTGATTGTGGCTTTTTTGTACTTAATTCTTTTTCATGGCTTGGCAAAACCTCAGTTAATTGCATTACAGATCTCGCTACTCTCTCCAGTTCCTGCAAGTCGGCAAGTGGTTGAGAGTCACTGCCCCGACACTGAGGAAAGAGAGAAGGTTCACAGGTTTATTTTCAAGTGACTTGTCTCAAGATTGAGAAACAGAGCAAGAGGTCACTAGGAAACATGCTCTGTGAATTAGAGACTGCCACTCATGCAGAAAATCCAGGTGTGTGCCAAGGCAGGGGACGGAGCTAAACCACCGAAACAAACGTATCTCACAGGTTTAAAGTGAAGGTCGGTGCCGATGTGCAGGACGACGTGCGGAGATGCCAACTCATCAGAGACATGATTGGACCAGAGAAAACTTTGGTAAATATCCTCCCACACCTGAGAAATATTCCAGAAGCCTCTGACCAGGCCCAAAATACAACTCCTTTTAGGCACAGGTTAAAGAACATTGAGACTTTTAAAACTTAGAGGAAGTACAGCTCTATACTCTTGCAGTAGGCAAACTCTTAAAAAAAAAACTGAGGGTACTAATAGTTTTAAATTTTTTAATTCTGCAGAAGTAGTTACATAAGACTAGGGTTAGGGATCAGTCCTTGCTAACTTGGGTGCGCCTGAGCAAACTGGCCTCCCATTGGGGCCCTGGTGTGTCAGTCATTTCATCTCCCCTCCCAGCTCAGGTGGGCGGGTGTCAGGGAGCCACTGCTGAAGACACGTGGGACTCTGGCTGAGAGACACGTGAGGATCAGTCTTTCCAGACTTTGTATTTTTACAAAACAGTTCTTATTGTGTGTTAAATATTTTCATAAAATCACAAGATATTTTTATGAAGTTTTAGTGTTATGTTTTCATAAATTAAAATAGAAGTTTGGGGTCCTTGACCTAGGATCAGAAGTTCCATGATTTATACATGAATTAGTGCTGCTTTTGTTGTATGAAGTCATTCTGATCCAAATAATTTATGATAAAAACTTATCCTGAATATACTGTCCTCTGGTTCTCATAGTGTCATGTGAGGGAGCTCTCACCACCTAGCACATTCTATGGAGATTTCTGAGTCTGTGTCTGTCTTATCCAAGTGTGATAAGGCCGGGGGTGGAGGGGCTGTCTCTTAAGCCCGCACAGCCAGAACCTGGCTTCCAGGAGGGATAGCAGCACCCAGAGAGCCAGGGCCTGGGACAAGAGAGGACTGGACTCGAACTCACTGTTGACTTGTTGTTCTTGAGCAAGTTACTTAACTTCTCTGCATGTCAGTTTTCTCATTTGTAAAATGGGTTAATATGAGCTACCTCATGGAGTTATTATAAATATCAAAGGGGGCAAAATTCATAAGGTATCCAGCAGAGCAGGTGCTTCGTTAATGGTAGAGTTTAGGTAATTTATTGTGCCAGACACATAGTGAGCAACAGTCAATAAATGACTGTTGAACAAACTTAGGGTTGACTGTGCATAATGATTCAGCATGTGATACAGAACAGTTCCTACAAACAGAACCAATGCTGCAAAACACACATGTTTGGGTAACATCTAAAGGCAGATGGGGCCAGAGCCCCAGGGCCAGTAAGCACTTCTCTGGCGCCCAGGGCACTTCTGTACGTCCCAGCAACTCTGCAAACAATTTGCATCTCCTCCAAAAGACAGTAGCCACAGCCAAAGCCCCAGGCTGCTCTTTGTCTCCTTTTGTGCCCGCTGCCTGTGGGGCCTCAGCAGAGGAAATGTTAGGGGAGCTTTACTCAGCAGTGGGTGGCACTGAGCGACAGCACCTTCTCCCTGGGAGCCACATACCTCACCATGAAGGGTCTCTCCTTGCAGATGATGGATGCCAACCAACGCTGGGATGTGCCCGAGGCGGTGGAGTGGATGTCCAAGCTGGCCAAGTTCAAGCCACTGTGGATTGAGGAGCCAACCTCTCCCGATGACATTCTGGGGCATGCTGCCATTTCCAAGGTAGAAAAACTGCTGCCTTTTTTTGTTTAGTTTTCCAGAGTGTTGGTGACAGATCCTAAAATGTCTTTGCTTGTTCCCTTTCACATTTCCTGATGAAGTAGCTGAAATAATTGTAATGTGTGGGTGGCTCATACTTGTAATCCTGGCACTCTGGGAGGCCAAGGCAGGAGAATTGCCTGAGCTCAGGAGTTTGAGACCTGCCTGAGCAAGAGCAAGACTCCGTCTCTACCAAAAATAGAAAAAAAAAATTAGCCAGGTGTGGTGGTGTGTGCCTGTAGTCCCAGCTACTGGGGGGCTGAGGCGAGAGGATCGCTTGACCCCAAGAGTTTGAGGTTGCTATGAGCTACAATGATGCCACTGCATTCTACCCTGGGCGACAAAGCAAGACTCTATCTAAAAAAAAAATTGCAATGTGTCACAAGTGTGGGAGTAATAGACCTGGTGTTCTTTTATCTGCTTCAGCTTATACATAGCGCTTATTTCTTTTTGTTTTAGAGAAAGTAAGTTGCCAAAAGTTGAAAGGCTACCAGCAATTTGAAAGTTAATAGACACAGTTCCCTTACTTTGTGTAATAAATATAGAAATCATGTAACTGATACTAAAATACTTCATTTACCCAGAATGAAACAAGTGTAGATTTCTCTGGATGACTCAGAAGAAAAAGTTTGCTTAACTAATGTCAAGGTCAGGCCTCCCCAAGACAGGCAGCCTGTCTGTTTCCCAAGAGCCCTGGACACAGAGCCACTGTAATCAGGGCTGTATCTCTCCCTGTTTAAAAAGAACCTGATATGTCAGAACATCTGAGAAACATTCAGCATCTCGGGGGCAGACTCCCATTACTCCGGTTTACAGCCTACCAAAGCCCTTGTAAGGAACGCCCTCCTCTCCCATTTCACAGCCTCACCAGGGAGAGAAGCTGAGATTCGGGTGGGCTCCTGCGCCAGGCGCCAAGTAGCCAGCACGGTGGGAAAGAGTCCATGGAGGGGGACAGAGTGTGGGCTGGGACAGGGTCGGCCCATGGTGAGAGCCCAGAGCTCCCACCCTGAAGGAAAGCCAAGCCACAGGTGAGGGAGGTGACAGGAACCACGAGTGCCCACAGTCGTCTTTGTTTAAACAGAACCCGACCCTTCTGATGGGTGGACAAGACTGTCTACCTTGAGTCCCACTTGCCTTTTCTCCTTGGGGTCCTTGCAGGGTGGCTGCACCCTGCTGAATGCCAGCAGGTCCCCAAGTAGACCGGACCTCTGTCCACCTGGAGAGTCTCCTCGGAAGCTCTTCCAGGCTTTAGCCCTCCCAGGTTTTGCTCACACGGGGAGCCCATCCCCCCAGCAGGCATCTGAGGAAGGGAGGCCGCTGCAGAGACGGCAGGGCCAGGCGGGGCTGGTGGAGATGCCGAGGGAATGCAGGTGCACACCAAAGAGGTGTCGGGAAGCTGGCACAGGGGCCGCAGTGTGGGGTCCACGCGCTCAGAGGGTGCACCCAAACAGAGTGAGCCACTGTGGGTTCTCACGTGAGGGAATGGCGTGGCGACGGCTGGGATTTCAGAAGATTTGATCATAGCAACGTGTGGTGGGGATGAGGAACCGGAGGGAAGAAACTGAGGCGGGTGGGAGCCCAGAATCTTTCCCAGTCATCTGGGACAGATGGAGGAGAAGGCAGCTCAAATGGAGCAGATTCAGGAAATATTGAAAAGGAAGAACAGAATTTGTACCTAGTCAGTGCCAGAAACCTGTAAGCTTCAAAATGGTGGAATGAATAAGTCAAATGGCCCTTCCTCCACCCCCTTCTCTTCTCCCTCTCTCTTCTCTTTTGAGATGAAGCACCAAGGGTACTTAAATTAGAAATTTCAGGAAGCATAAAATACGAGTGAGAGAAGGTGCCTTGACCATCTGCTCAAACTGAGACCTGCAGATGAGGAGGTCGAGTTCCTGGGTGGCACATGTGTGACTTGCCCAAAAAGATGCTGAGTAACAGCAGAGTCCCAGTCTCGGTAGAGCCTGGAGGGTGGTGGCTCGACCAGGTGGTAGTGAGTGAGGTGGCTTTCAGGGCCAGGTGAGAGGACACAAGAGCAGCAGAGCTGTGTCCAGGTGGAGAGTCCGGCACCTCACCAGATGAGGCGCTCTCCAGGTGGGCCGTGGTCTCAGCCGGACCTGCAGAGTAGGATCTGAAGCCACTCACTGAGCTGGAAGGGAGAGGGTTTTAGAATTGACAAAGATAGGAAAGGGTTCTAGAATAGTCACTAAAGGAGGTTTATCAGGGAGACCAGGGAATAAAGGGGAGTGGTGGCCCACAGGAAAGAGGCCTGGAAAGGGGAGGGCCGCTTACACTGGGAGGGACCTAGACGAGCACAGGC
The DNA here is from genome assembly GCA_963574435.1 of Cheirogaleus major. NCBI lineage: Eukaryota > Metazoa > Chordata > Mammalia > Primates > Cheirogaleidae > Cheirogaleus > Cheirogaleus major. The sequence continues at coordinate 11,736 of CAUYPO010141190.1, read as the reverse complement.
CAGGGCGCTGCAGAGCCATGCCCGGGAGGGCGCTGGTGGCGGTGTCTAAACAGCGCTTGCCTTTTCCGGTGGAGACACACGGCCCTCCCACGTTCACACACGCCTTCCTTGACGTCCTTCTGCCAGTCTTGAAACTTCACATGGCTCAACAGCAGGGACGTTTCCTTCTTCAGCTATAAATATTTTTGAACGTTAGGAGTTGTAGTTCAAAACTTAGGAAGATAACGCCAGGCTGCCTTCTATTTTGCAGGCATTGGTCCCGTTAGGAATTGGCGTTGCCACAGGAGAGCAGGTAAGTGATGTCTCCTCGGGGTCAGTACACGCTGACCACAGGCTGAGGACACAGCCATACATTAGGCTCCATCAGCCAAGTTGGGAAGTTTTCGTCATCTTAGAAAATAGGTCATTTTATAGCACTTCACTAGAGTCTGGAGTCAGATATAGTCAAAAGTTTGTGGCTTCTTTTCCACTTCATATGACTAAGGTCGTGTATCTTTTTCAAAGTATCTAATCAAAATTGACAAGGCAGCAATTTAAAGTTGCTATCATGAGGGCAGAAGATGGTTGTCAGAAAGCCAGCTTTCAAATTGAATAAACATGATCGTGTTCACTTTTTGTGCTCACAAACTAAGCGCAAGAGCTGCCAAAGCCTGCTGCAGTCAGCCCACGAGCAGAGCAGTGCGAGGGACGGATTCTGTTTTCCCCGCAAAAGGAGCAGCACTGCAGTGCCATGGTTCTGTGTTGTCATCTGACAGCCACCTGCTTATCGTCGTCACCGTATTTCATCCGGATGCTCCACTTCATCTCCCTCTTGCCTATAGATGTGACAGTTATTCCTTAATAAATGGCCAGCTGCTGTGACTCTACCCGACTCGCACTGTGGCATTAGCGGATTTGTAGAAACATGAGCACAAGGTCCCGACCCACACTGTCAGGGCTCGCCTCACGCCCAGTGACAACAAAGAAGAGGCGAAGTCTGGGCTTCCCAAAGGCCACTGATGAGTAATGAGTGGCGTGGAACTGCCACATTGCCAGGTTGAGAGAGCCTGAAGGCCAAGGCTGACCATTCTGTTTGTGTTATTTTTAATTCTATTTCTAGTGCCACAATAGAGTGATATTTAAGCAACTCCTACAGGCGAACGCCCTGCAGTTCCTCCAGATTGACAGCTGCAGACTGGGAAGTGTCAATGAAAACCTCTCAGTATTACTGATGGCCAAAAAGTTTGAAAGTAAGGGCGCCGGAGGCTGCAGACCTGACCTCCCTTTCTCCACCCAGGGATGGGCGACTGTGGCTCCCTCCATGGTCTTTGCAATTCACACGAGTCTGCAGTTTGTCTTAATGTTTTTCCTAACTCTCATTTAGCCTTAATCAGGGAATATTTTGATTTTTCACCCTAAATATTAACAAATGATTTAATCACCTGTGGGCAATAAGAAAAATGAGAAGGTCCTTTCATCCCTTCCTGTCTTCGCCCTACTCTTGGTATTAAAAGAAACACCTTCCTTTTAGTTCCCGTTTGCCCCCACGCTGGTGGAGTTGGCCTTTGTGAACTGGTCCAGCACTTGATCATATTTGACTACATATCCATCTCTGCAAGCCTTGAAAACAGGTCAGTAATGTGGCATTAGTACTTTCTGCTTCAATAGGGTCCTGTAGTCTAGGCCGGACCTTTCAGAATTCTCCTTCGTGACCAGAAACACTAAGAACTCTATCTACTGGCATGTCCTATAACGCAGAGGTCAAGTTGGTTTTGTTTTGTTTCCACTTCTGCACATGGGGCAGTGACAACAGAGACACACCAGCACATAGTCATTTTTCCTTCTAGAAGGGTAAGTTCCTGGTGGCTGGCTGTTTTGTAAGCACATCGAAGGCGAGGTTTGCAACCAAGCTCTCCCCTCCACCAGCTCCTTTTTCATCATGTCTGTTCTCCCCTTCTGTCCAGTCTCCTCTTCCTTACACTGGAATATTCCATGGTCTGGCCACATCTTTTAGTTTCATCTTCTCAGCATGGCCCAGGGGGGCTTTATCTGAGGACAGTCTCCTTCTGTTCATCTGCACACATATGGCTTTGCTATTATGCTGTTCTTCTCTCCTGGGATTAAATGTATTGCAGAAAGATCACACAAGTGTTCAGAGAAGGCAGGAAACACGCATGGGAAAGGGAAACAGCAAATTCAAGACTGTGAGAGAGAAAATGGGACCCATCATGGTACACTGGGGGTTTCATTGTAACGGTTTCTTTCTTCAGCTGGGTATAAGTAGACAGGTGCTGCCTCTTAACATGCCTGAACTATTTTATACTGTAAAAAAAAATTAAATTGGAAAGAAGGAAACCTGGGCCCACTCAGTCCTGAAGCTGCCACTGGTTACATGATCTCATGGTTCATCTGGAAAAGGTTGAGACTAGATTATTTTTTTCCCTTCCAATTAATAATCTGATTCTATAATGAAGAAAATTACCAATCCCAGGTTATCCTGCTTTTACCCCCCTCTCATTTCAGTTCCTGCCTTCAGGACTAATGGGAGCTTCTGCCAACCTTGAAAAGTCCTGCCATTCCTAAGGGATAAGACAGAGGGTCACCACTGCGCCTCAGTGCACCATGACACCCAGAGCGGGTGCTGGTGCCTGATGCAGGCTTCGCTGCTTGGGAGTGCCCCTACACAAGGAGAAGCACCACCAGATCCCGACACCACGTGCTGTCACAGCTCAGCTCTCTGCTTTGCCCTTCTCTGCATAGAACACCGGTTCCCTGTTCATCTTTCAAGACCCAGCTGTCCTCTCCCATGTGGCTGGGTCTTCATCCCTACCTGTCCTTTGACAGATTACAGAGCACACATCGCAATAGATGCCTCAGTGCCTGTGCCCACTGAAACCAGGAGGGCCTCTCCTGCCATTCCTTCCTGTGTCCCGAGCACACAGGCTGCCTGTCTCAGCTGGTCAATAGGTCACTTGCCCCAGGCCTCAAAACTAGAAAGTGGCTGACACAGTTGAACATAGATTGATCTAATTCTAAAATTTGCGCTCTTCATCTAAATCATTTGCATAGCTGGAATGAACCTTGTCTGGTGATTTTAACCTATTTATCTAACTTTTGGCCAAAGGCACCCAAATAATGCCAGATTTTTGTGGAGTCTGAATTGATGCTTTTAAAGGCCATCACAAAACCTTCAGTGTTAAAAGGGATTTCATGGTTCATCTAATGCAAGCCCCTACCCCACGCTGCTGTATTTCACAGATGAAGAGCACCTGAGGCAGAGGGGCAGGGATGTGCCTAGAAACACACACGGTAGCACAGCCAACTTGACCAAGTCCATTTCTCACGTGGTATTCCACCTTCTGCCTTAACAGCACCACAGGAATGACCCGAATACAAGCATTATTGCCCCAATCTGATTCTTTCCTCCTAGGATGTGTGAGTACGTTGACCACCTGCACGAACATTTCAAGTATCCTGTGAGGATCCGGCAGGCTTCTTACATGCCTCCAATGGTGAGACTGGCCTGAGGGGGCCCCGCAGAGGAAACACTGCAGTCGCTACTATGCCCATTCTCATGAATGAGACTATGGAGCACAAAGCTTTGTTTTACTCCTTAAGAGTTTATCTTCTAGTATCTAGGAACAAATGGCTCTTTGCTTAGTCAAAATTCTAAGGTCTAAAGGTCAGGGCTTGGAGGTTACATTGCCTCTGACAAGGCTTCTCTAATGCAAGCCTTTCCCCATGAGCTGAGACCTTAATACATGCACTCCTTGTGCAAAAAAAAAAAAAACCTCCAAAACCCTGGCACTATCTGGCAAGTCAGTGAACTACAAGGTTTGACTACAATCATGTTATTGCAGCCACTACCCTGATCATATTCAAGAGATCAGAGCTCATTTTCACCAACAAAGTTTGCCCAGTTATCAAAGGAAGTTTGATGAGTTTAGATAACTAATCCTGGCAAGTAGCCAATAAAACATGCCCCCTCTGCCCCATTTCAAACAATCAGGAAACTTACTTTTAAAATATTAATCCAGGTGCCTCTGGCTTAGATTTAAAAGCATCTCTTGGAGCAGCAGAAATACGTACATACACGGTTTTGTTCCAGGTGGTTATTAGCACTAATTTTTTGTCTTTGATAGGATGCTGGCTATTCAACAGAAATGAAGGAGGAGTCTGTAAAGAAACACCAGTATCCTGATGGTGAAGTTTGGAAGAAACTCCTTGCTGCTCAGAAAAATTAAGTGTTTAGTGCTAACATCCTTTTTTAAGTGAAAAGGCTTGGCTATAGTTTTACAAAAATAGAAGAAAAAAAAATCCTACCAATCAAGTTCAGCTGAAAGCCATATTAACCTCAGGATTCAGCTCAGTAATCATTATTACTTGATTCTTTTAGCAAATCAATACGTCTTCTATTTAATCCTTAAACTTAGATTTAAATTTAGCCCAAAATCCAGGAAAATGTTCTTACAAAATTACTGTCAAGTGCTGGTACCCAGACATTAAACTGTACTTTGAAAATAAGCAACATGTTGCATAATTTGTTGGAACAATTCCTTATTCTATTTAATACTCGTCATAAATTAGCAGAATAAAAATAGTTCTGCAGCACCATGGGCTATCCAGCATGTAACAAAGGAAGGGAAAAAAAGACTTCACTAATTAATACTGAAGTAGTTTAGCATCTTCTTGCTCAGTCTAAGCATATTAGAGAATTCACACCATACTGATGCTAAAAAGGGTAAAATGTTATTTCATAGACTCTTTTATAAAAATTATCCTTAACAGTCATTATATTTTAGTGATAAAATGCAGCTAGAATGAGATGAGTCATAGAAAAACAGGGCAAAATGTAGTACAGTCAGCATTTCTAAAATATATCCAAACCAGAATACACCACATGTTTACTTAGAAGCGTTCAGTTAAATCTATTTTAGGCAGGAACTGAGCAGATAAATGGCAATACAGAATGAAAAAAACACGGACAAATGCATAACACTTCTTTATTGTAACAGTATATAAAATAAATTTAACTTTCCCACTACCTGTGATTGATGGTATTAGCTCACTCAGATTTAAAGGAATAGCTTGTAGAATTCTTGAAATTCACCAATCTTCAGAAGACATGGGATTAAAATGCATGTACATGTTTTCGTTAAGAGCACATAAATATTCGTTCTCCTTTCTTCATCATCTCGGCATTTTCATACACTTTCAGGGTTTACCAAACCCAAGGCTTTTTATTACTGAAAGAAATGGCTCATTTATATTTGCCAATAGCAACATCCTTAATAGCCTTGAAAGTTAATAACTGGTAGGTTAATAACTGGTAGGTTAATAACTGAAAGATTTTTGACTGAGTTCCATCTTCTTTTAGAGCAAAAAGAACTTTCACCTGGTCATCCAGTGCAAACCCTAAAGACCGATAAATTCTTCAAACTCCTTTGAAAGCACTCTAAACAGCCATTTCCATTTTAATAGTTGGATGCGGATTATAACCTTCAATCTTAAAGTCTTCAGCTTTGAAATCATCAATTGTCTCAACTTTTCGAAGGATTTTGAGCTTTGGGAAAGGTCTTGGTTCTCGCTGAAGCTAAAAACAAAATAAGACCATTATTTTCCCTTATCTGTACAACCTCTAATTCTGTTCCTCATGTCTCTTCATGAAACAAATACACAGTATTTGATCAACAAAGTATTATCTTACAGGGGTGCAATTCTGTAAATATCTTGTCCCTGGTTACATAACACCATAACCATCTGGTTCTCAAGAGTGAAAGGTTTTAATGACATTACACAGCATCAGGAGCCTGGTGGCTCATCAGGTGTAAGTACACATTTATAATCACTGTTGGTAAATTTATTAAAGATGGAAACACAGGCCTTTTCTTTTCTATCTATAACTCAGCACTTACTAAGGTCATTTGAGTTCCATGATCCCTATCCCAACTGTCCCTAGCAGACAGGGGAAGGAAAGATGACGTGTTTACAATTTACAGAAAAGGATTCCTGGGATGAACACACAGTGGCAATCAAGATATGGACACAAGTCACAACCTCCCATTATTGTGTCCAAAATGAATGGAGCAGACAGCCAGAGAGAAGCACCCAAAAGAGCCTGAAGTCACCACCCTCCACTCAAGAGCAGTCAAGCTCCTGCAAAGGAGTAACTTTCAAAACCCAGATCTAATCTGGAAGAGGCTAAAAGAATTTGGTTCTGCTCACAAAGGAGACACATTTTTATTGCCATTTCAAATCATCATTTGGTGGCTGCCATAACTTAGGGACTTGAACAGACTTTTAAAAGTTAAGAACTAAACACCATATTTGGCATCAAATTAAGGGAAAACATTTGCATTTTAATTCTCCTTCAAATAAAAATACGAGTTAAAATGCCACCTCTGGGATGGTCCCAAATCCCCTAGCTCGAATGTGGCTGTTCTCTGGCTGATGCTTAGTACCTTACAGCACCTGGCATGAGAAATGCCTAGGATGGCTGGGACAGGTGTCTGCCTTGTCCTTGCCCACCTGCCCGCCACCTTTCCTAAACCAAAGCCCCGCAGTCGCAGCACAGTTGCCTTTATCTTGGAAACATCGAGCAGATGCCTGTTGCACAGGGATGTTCCACAAATCAACCTTTTACCAAGAGAAGGTACCAAACCCAAAAGTGTAACACATAATTCTTACCTGAATCTTCAGTGGCTCGATGTGATTCAGGTAAATATGTGCATCTCCCAAAGTATGAACAAAGTCACCTGGCTAAAATGCCATGGAAGAGCACAAAACAGTCAATGTCTTAGTCTCAATTCCGTTAAAACACATCATTTAAAGACACATTATATGGTGTATGCAGACACCCTAAGGCTTTACAAAAAAAATAATGTAACCAGTGTAGCTTTTGAGAAAGGTCAATTTATAAGTTATATTACAAACAACCTCTATAGACCTGTTAGTATATACAGACCACTAGGACAGGAAGGTACAAAGTAAGCTGGTTCATGTCTCATCCACATATATCAAATTTTAAAACTAATCAGAGACTGAATTCTCTGTAACTCGCTTTCCCACGTTAAAGCAGCGAAGAGCTGAGCGCCTTAGGCTGGTAACAGCCGCCCTTCCCGAGAGCAGCCCACCTTTAGACCGGTGATGTGCGCGATCATGTACGTGAGCAGGGCGTAGCTGGCGATGTTGAACGGCACGCCCAGGCCCATGTCTCCCGACCGCTGGTACAGCTGGCAGGACAGCTCGCCGTTCACCACGTAGAACTGGCAGAGGGCGTGACACGGGGGCAGCGCCATCAGAGGGAGATCTGAGGAACCAGCACAGAGGAGAATATGGAGAGGTGGTGGTTTGAAAGAACACAGCTAAAGTAAACCAGAAGAGAAGCAGAAGCCAACTCTGAGACCATGGGAGAGCCACGGGGCTGTAGGGACACTGACGGCCCACACCTCTACAGACCGTCCCCTCCTCCCCCGCAGCGATGGCAGAGCTGAGGCTGTCCGTCAGCATGAGATTTCTGCGGAGGTATGTTTACAGCTGAAACAACGCTCTCCCAACCGAGCCAAAATGAAGGATTTGTGCCACCTTTGTGGCAGCAAACTATAAATGCAGCAGGAATCATTTCATTTGCAGGGTCCACAGGAAACGGGCGTTTCAGGCACACCCTCCTGTATCAAAAGTCTCTATTATGGATACAATCATTCCACTCTGGGTACTTAACGCCCAGGTAGAGTTGAATTTTACAACATAATTGTTAAAAATGTTCATAATTGGCAAGGTTGCAGTGACCTAAAACTTCATCTGCTCCAACTTAAATTTAAAATGTTAAAATCTGGCCGGGCGCGGTGGCTCACGCCTGTAATCCTAGCACTCTGGGAGGCCGAGGCGGGAGGATCACTCAAGGTCAGGAGATCGAAACCAGCCTGAGCAAGAGCGAGACCCTGTCTCTACTAAAAATAAAAAGAAATTAATTGACCAACTAAAAATATATATACAAAAAGTTAGCCAGGCATGGTGGTGCATGCCTATAGTCCCAGCTACTCGGGCAGCTGAGGCAGTAGGACAGCTTGAGTCCAGGAGTTTGAGGTTGCTGTGAGCTAGGTTGATGCCTTGGCATTTTAGTCCGGGCAACAGAGTGAGACTCTGACTAAAAAAAAAAAATAAAAACCAACTGAAGTAGCCATCGTATTTCAAGAAAAAAAAATAATAAAAAAAATTGTATGCTGAATTTGAACTTATCCTTCAGTAAGAATTAAAAACATATTACATACATTTATCTATTGAAGCAGCTTTCCCCAAAATAAGCATACTATTTCCTTATGTTATTATTATTACCTTTTATGGGTTCTGTTTTGTCTTTGCCTGTGAATACCGGAGGTTTTGACACTGGTATGGGAATAGTCATGTCTTTTGGTTTTGGCAGAGGTGGTATAATTTCAGCTTTTGGTGAAGGAGGTAATATAGCTCCTGTCTGCTTTTCCAAATAGTTGAGAATATCTTCTTTAAGTATTCTGCCATCTTTTCCTGAGCCAACAACTTCACTCAGCTTAATCTAAAAAATGACATATTTTAATGCTAAAAATACAACTACTTAAAAAGGAATCAATCATTAAAGCTTCAAAATGGAATTTAATCAATTGAAGGTGAAAATATATCTCTGCCCAATAAATTAGTACAAAGAAATAACATTTTCATTATCTTAATAGATAAGCTATACCTATCCTACATAAGTAATCATTTATTACTTTTATATACACTGGTAACTATGAGATATCTATATAATCCATAACTATTATAAAAACTTGCATTTTTAAATAGTCAAGTATTTTAAAATCTCTTGCATAATTTTTACTCAATCTTTTCTACTCTTGGAAACTATATAAGAAGAGGGAAAACTAGGCCAGGTGTGGTGGCTCACGCCTATAATCTCAGTGCTTTGGGAGGACAAGGAGGGAGGATCACTTGAGGCCAGGAGTTTAAGACCACCCTAGGCAACATGATGAGACCCTGCTTCCACACACACACACACACACACACAAATTTAAAAATTAGTCAGGCACAGTACCACATGCCTATAGTTCCAGCTACTCAGGAGGCTGAGGCAGGAGGATACCTTGAGCCCAGGAGTTCAAGGCTGCAGTGAGCTATGACTGGGCCACTGCACTTCAGCCTGGGCAACAGAGCAAGACCCTGTTTCCAAAATAGCAATAACTAAGAACAGAGAATTTGAGAGTTTAAAGAAGAAATAACACTATAACAAATTTAGACCAATGTTTCTGATGTTGGTGACCAATTAAACATGTAATTATTTAAATAATCATCATACCAAACTTCTTTCAAATTAGTTTTTTTCTGATAGTTTCTTTGGAAAGATCAGTATACAACAGTTAATTCTAGTTAAATAAAAATAAACACAGAAGCTTGAATGGTATCCTCAACATATAGTGTGTGTTAATTAATTTTTTAGGATTAAGTCCAGCCTCATTTGTATTAGTGCAGCTCTAAAGATAACTTTTAAAATAACTTTAAAAGAATAAAAGACTTTATCAGGTCAAACACTAAGCTTATAACAAACTCTAAGAATTTAAACAAATAATTTTTAGGCAATTATAAATAACTGTAAATGCCACTGGTTTTTAGTTTTAAACAAATTCAATTTATAAATATGCAAACTGCAAGAAGAAAAAGGTGATTTATAATAATAAAATATACTATTTAATTTCTAGTAATCATATAAGTATTCTAGTTATTATGTACATCTTTAGGAAGTAGTATAGGAAAGCCAAATCATGCATTTCTTCTATAGGTGGTCTTTCCATATAATTAATAAAAAAGTTGGTAAAATGCTTTATAGGTTTCAAAGCAATATATAAAACTATTATTTCATCTGATGACCTTAATAATCTAGTGTTCCATATTATTATTTCTATTTTTTATTGTGCTAAATGTCTTCATATGTAAACACATTTAAGGGTTACATAAAATTTGATCAAGGGTATATAACATAATTTACCTAAGCATTTCCTTCATTTTGAATACATACACACCTTTTGATTTTTGGCTATATAAAACACCAGGAAGAATGTATCCTAGATTATTTTCTTGGGATAGTTCTCCAATGGCCGGATAACTGGCTGAAAGGGTATGAACATTTTAATGATGCTATTATATATTTCCTAAATGTAAACTTTTGTTTTTTCCCACTATAACATAATTACTTTTCTCAAAAACAGACAAACAAAAAGTCTGCATTGTGGGGCACAGTGGAAAGAACTCAGGCTTTGAAAACAGACAAATTTGTGTTCAAATCCCCAGTTCAGTTTCCTTGATTTGATAGTTAACCAACCTCCTTGCCCTTTTTCATCAGCAAAATGGGAATAATCCAAACCATCCCACAGGGTTGCTATGAGGATTAGAGATCATGTGTGTACAGTGTCTGGTGCATATTCAAATACCAGCAAGTGCTCAAATAATAGAGGCAATGATTGTTGAAGCACTGTATAATGTCTAAGAGCTCTGGTTTTAGAGTGACATAGACTCAATTTTGAATTCTGGCTCTGATGCTGTGTTAGCTCTATGTCCTCAGACTTGTTACTTAACCTCTCCAACTCTCAGAATAGCCTCTTATCTCACAGGGCTAAATGAGATAATGTGCAAATACTTATCAGAGTGCCAGGGAGTCCCCTTGCCTGGGATTCCACCCTCCATTCAGTCAATGACTGGTAGAGGGAATACAAAATGGCTCTCCCCGTCCCCTTTAGATTAGGACAGATCCATGATACCACATCCACGTCCAGCACATTTCCTTTTTTTATTCCTTCTCTTTCCTATTCTGCTTCCTTCATTCCCTTTACAGATTTTCACTCCTTCAATAAATCAATCACATGCACCCAACTTCTCATTTCTCCCAAGTACTTTTATATAACTGTCAATTTTTAGTAACAAATATTTTCTTGTTTTCTTTAGTTCTAACTTGACCCATTTCATCATGGGATAATTGCCTAATTTTTCAAAGATACAAACGTATACTTTCTATGCAATCTTAGACTTACATACGAACTTACATTGTTTTCCATTGCAAGGCGGCGAACTGCAGGAGTTGCCAGTGTTTTTTGGCCCTTTATCTCCTGGTGTGTGTGTTCATCATGCGACACAGCGGGAGTTTCCACAACATCTTCTTCTGAATCTGGTAACAAGGTAAAACTTAACTTCAGTTGAAAATACAAAACGGAAAAAAAAAAATCTTAGTGGGCTATAATATCTTAATAAATTCAACTTAAAGTTTGTCGTCTAAATGCATAAGAGTTGAGTTGCTTCAGGAAAAGGAAAACACAATTATCTTAATGGTAGAGGTGGAACAGGGGTAGATATATATTGGTACCTGGTACTGTTTAATTATTAGTACCTGGTGTATACTTCCCTTCTGTTAAAAATCACTGCAGCTACAAGTTAAAAAATGAGAGTTTCTTCAATGAATTTTAAAACATGTATTTTAAACACTTTCCTAATAAAATCCTCATTTATAAACAGTATGAAAAAAGAATCAAATATGAGGTAAATTATATAAAAGAATCATAAAATCTATGACAGTCTTAGACACTTTCCTGAGATGATAAAATATTTAAAAGTTTGCTCTGCTTTGGATATGGCTTAAGACATGCTGTGGCTAATGCTAATTTGGTTGTTCTTTTCTCTAACTATTAGAAAAACTACAGCAGGCTATTAGCAAATGTATTTTTGCAAGCGAAAAAAAAATGT
>CAUYPO010141188.1:0-13934 GCA_963574435.1 Cheirogaleus major | reverse complement strand
GTAACCTAATCTTTGTTAAAGCAGACAAAAATATACAATGGAGAAAAGAATCTCTCTTCAATAAATGGTGCTGGGAAAACTGGATGGTGACATGCAGAAGAATGAATCAGGATCCCTACCTCTCACCTCTCACAAAAATCCACTCAAGATGGATAGATAACAGATTTAAACCCAAGGCATGAAACCTTAAGAATCCTAGAAGAAGAGGTTGGGAAAACCCTCTCAGACATTGGCCTAGGCAAAGAATTCTTGAAGAATACTCCCAAAGCAATCACCGCAGCAACAAAAATAAACAATGGGATCTGATCAAATTAAAAAGCTTCTACACAGCCAAGGAAACTATCATTAGAGCAAATAGACAACCTACAGAATGGAGAAAATATATGCTATCTACACATCCGATAAAGGTCTGATAACAAGAATCTATCTAGAGCTCAAAAGAATTAACAAGAAAAAGTCAAACAACCCCATCAAGAAATGGGCAATGGAAATGAACAGAAACTTTTCTAAAGAAGACAGAATAATGGCCAGAAAACATATAAAAAATGCTCAACATCACTAATCATTAGGAAAATGCAAATCAAAACCACAATGAGATATCACCTAAGCCCAGTGAGATTGGCCTGTATCAAGAAATCCCAAAACAACAAATGCTGGCAAGGATGTGGAGAGACAGGAACACTCTTACACTGCTGGTGGGACTGCAAATTAGTGCAACCTTTGTGGAAAACAATTTGGAGATATCTCAAAGAGCTAAAAATAGAAATACCATTCGACCCAGCAATAGCATTATTAGGCATCTACCCAAAAGGGCATAAGACATTCTATTATAAAGACATCTGCATCTGAATGTTTATGGCAACACAATTCACTATTGCAAGGATGTGGAAACAACCCAAGTGTCCATCAATTCATGAGTGAATTATTAAAATTTGGTGTATGTTTACAATGGAATATTACTAAATTCTAAGAAACGACAGCGAGCTAGCACCGCTTATATTATCCTGGATTGAGCTTAAGCCCATTATCCAAAGTGAGGTGACACAAGATCAGAATAATGGGTTCCATATGTACTCGCCATCAAATTGGTGCTGACTGGTTAACACTATGGTGCTCAAAGGGTGATGGTGTTCACCAGGGATTCGCGGGTTGGAGGGGTAGTCTGCCATCTGAGGGATGTGATGAGCATTGTAGAGGGGAAAGGCAAAACTCTAACCCTTGCTAGGGAGAGGCAAAGATGTAAATAAAATGTAACCAAAATGTTAAATAAACAAACAAACAAAATTTATCGGGTGTCAGGCAGGTGGGAGGAAGGAGGAAGGGATGAGTATTTACATACATAGTGAGTGCATGTGCACAGTCTGGGAGATAGACATGCTTGAAGCTCTGACTCGAGGGGGAAGGGGCAGCAAGGGCAATGTACATAACTTTAACGTTTGTACCCCCATAATATGCTGAAATAAAAAAAAAGGAAAAAAGAAAAGATTTATCAAGCAATGAATTTACCAAGGATAGTGCAGTCTGATGGGGGAAGGATATAGACAAGCATACAGACACTTCAAAACATTCTTAAGGACTACAAAAAAAAAAGTTATGCTAAAACACTGGAAAATTCATTCCATGCATTTGAATATGTGTGTTATTGAGTCAATTAAAATACATTTATATGTAAGTGTATATAGGAAATAAAAGACTATAATATAAGTATATGCACTGAGCAATGAGAGTGTTTAAGTTTGGGAAAAAGCATGAGATGGCTTGTGAATGGATTATTGAAAGGCCACTTTACTTATTTTACTTAATTTCATATGATTTCTCTTCTTTTTAAAAAAATAATTTTTAAGTAGTCATCTCTTTCTTCTATATATAACATGCACATATATATACATAAAAGGATGGAAAGAATCCTAAAGAATGGGTAGGAGGAAGTCCTGGAAAAGTACAGTTGAAATTTTTCAAGCTTTGCAAACTGCTTCTGTCAAGATTCATAAATTAGAAGAGCACAAGTCTTTCCAGGGACTACAAATTGTTTGGTAAACCTGGATGTAGAACTTGATGTAGGTAGAGAGAAAGTGAAAAACAACCCTAGCAGGTCACTGCTGGAAGCTGACAGCTTGCTGTAATGTTCCCAACTAAACCTAAACAACTTTCTAAGAATATAATCAATACTCAGACAAGGACACTGTATGCCCATAATAGAATAAGACAAAGAAAGGACACCTACCTTGCAATCACAGAAGTAACTAAACATCCCCTTCTGCAGGCAAGCATAAGTGACTACTTTCTTTACCGCTGACAATCTTACCCTACTTTGAACTCCTTGCTTCTAGATTTGAACAAAATAAAAGAAGAATGATAATCTAGTCATTGACTTGTCCTTGCTACTTGAGAACATCCTACCCGGAATTATATATACTTCTCTAAATCTTCCTTAGAATCACTCAGCATAAGTCCAAATATTATAATAAGCAGCCCCCACATCCTTTTACAGAGACACTCAGTGTTCTTCTGTTATGTGTTCTCCCTTGCTACAATAAGCTAATAAATCTAAATTGGTTTGACTGAAGGTATGTGGTAGCCATTGGTTAGTGGGCTTTGATGATAGTGGCAGGAAGATAACACCATATATATAGACTTGAGTGAGATTATAAGGATCATACTATGATGTACAATACCAAGGAAGTGGTACTTTGTCATATTTGCTATGAATGGCCATTGGAAAATGTAACCAACAGGCCAGAGAATTTTAGAATTGTTTAAAACATCATTTTGGTGGTAGTATAGAAAATAAATTAGAGTAGGGGAAATATTGAAAGGAAATAATTTAGTGGGCAGTTTTAGAATCTGGACATGAGGGGATGAGGACCACAACTGAGGACTGCCAGTGTGAATATGAAGAAGTAGAGAAGAAAAGTGCAGGGTTTAGTAACTGGTAATGGCAATGCCATTTACTGAAATGTGATATGGAAGGAACAGCTTTGGGGAAGGTTGCATGATTGAGTAGCAGTTTGACAGTACAGAAGGCAATGCAATCCATTGATATAAAACTCAGGAGAGAGATTTGAGATGGAAAATCAGATTTGGTTGCCAACAGAAGAGGGATGAAAATTCAGCCATTAAAATTTTATGTGGCATTTATTTCTATGCTGCACTGTAGGAACCCAGACATCTCTGCTATTCAGTTTTTGCTATCACCTACTAGCAACTAACTAATTGATGCATTCAGTTGTAAAACATAAAATGAAATTGAATAGGATAATTTGTACATTCTTCAAGAAGGCAAGTAAAATAGATTCAGGTGATTCATAAATACAGCTCAGCTATGAGATAAGATAATAACATTCTCTTCTATTCATGAATCCAAGTTGTCAGGCAGGAAAGACCTTATGGATAGAATTATTCAGCTAATTATGCCAGGTACAACAAAGCCTATGACAGTTGGAGGGATCGGATGAATAGATGCATGAGTGGAGAATTTTCTTATGGTAGAGGTCTAGTACTTATTCCTATTCTAGATGATATTACATATATGAATCTGTGGTAGTTTGTAATTCTCAATAATTTTCCAAAGAGAAGAGAACCTTGGCAATCTATGGTCAGAAGATTTTAAGTAATTGTTCATTTCTTCATTCATTCCACTCTGAAGAATATTTTCAAGACAGCCAAGATTTGAGGGACACATGGATTCCTCCAGAATAAAACATTCTCAGCACATAATTAGGCAAAGTCTTTGTATAACAGTTTTCCTGAACACCCTCCCAGTAGCTGTAGACCATGATAATTTATTATTTGAGTCTACCCTTATTTATTTCTTAGTCACAATTTTGGACAACATGAGAGAGTGTTGTAAGTATAATAATACTAAACATTAACGCAGTAGACACAGTACTACATATGTTACATATATTGTCTTATCATCATAACATCATGAATTGGTTAACAATTTCATCTTGATTTTATGATTGACACAAGTGTGGCTTAGAGAAATTATATGTTTTAATATAGCTAGTAGAAAGACTCAATATTTTCAAGAGGTTAATTCTTCCCAACTTGATCTATAGATTCAATAAAATCTCAATCAAAATTTCAGCAAGTTATTTTGTATATCTTGACAAAATGATTCTAAAGTTTATATGGAGAGGCAAAAGACCCAAAATAGTTACCACAGTATTGAAGAATAACAGTTTTAGGACTGACACCACTCAACTTCAAGACTTATTATAAATCTACAGTTATCAAGACAGTGTGGTACTGGTGAGAAAAATAGACAAATAAATCAATGGCACAGAATAGAGAATTCAAAAAGAGACATACATAAATATAATCAACTAATTTTTTACAAAGGAAAGAAAATGCAATGGAGAAAGACATCTTTTTCAATAAATGGATCTTGAACAACTAGACATCCATATGCAAAAAAATGCATTTATACAGACTTTACATCTTTCACAAAACTTAACTTGAAATGGATTATAGATCTAAATATAAAATGTAAAACTATAAAACTCCTATAGGATAATGCAGGTGAAAACCCAGATGACTTTGTGTATGGTGATGAGTTTTTAGATACAATAGCAAATGCGTAATCTATGAAAGAAATAATTAATAAGCTAGACTTTTTAAAAATTAATATAGCTAGAAGATAGTGGAAATTACTCCAGAAGTAAAACTCTTAAAAACTACGCTATTTTTTTACATATTATAGAACTTAGTGCATAGCTTCTGATAGTGAAAAAAATGTCATTAACCAAATCATTATATGGTTCTTACTCAACAGCAGTATTTATTATAACTTATTTCAAGTTTCTAATTAGTCATATACTGTAATCACTATCTACCAAATTTTATATTGCTATAAATTAATCCCTGACATTTTACGTAGTAGTGTGGTTTTAATTTGTCTTTGAGTGAAAAATCATAATCATCCTCTCTCTCCCTTTTATGTCATCTTAAAATTGGAATGATTTCATTGTCTCTTATAATCACTTTCCTTCTCATACATATTCTCTTGAGCCACAGAAGGCTTTAATATAGATATATAGACCTTTTTATTTTCAACTGTTTACTTGGTTTCACCCCCTATAGCATGGGGAAAGCTCTTTTTGGTCCACATCCTGCTTTCCCTTAAGTCACATTTGGCATCCTATCTGCAAACCTTGTTGTCTCAATTTAAAATGCAGTTTTCTGGGCCCAACATTACATCTACTGAATCAGAGACTTTAGGGATGAGGCCTATGAATCTCCAGTTTTATCAAGAACTCTGAATAAGTTTTGTACATTATGATTTGACAACTACAGATATAGGACTTAATTTTCTAGATGTTTTACCCAACTGCTAATCTTTAATTATTCTTTGAAATTGCAAATAATACATTATTACTCCACAGGCCTTACAATTTTTGCAAGGTATTTTTTTGTAGCACATAATTAGTATAATAGTATAATGATACATACAAAACCCCAGTGTGAAAAGATGCATCTTGTGTGATCCAGTGTTAGACTTCACAAACATAAATTAGTGTTTTAAAGAAGAACAAAGAAGACTCACAGATATGAACAAAGAGGATAAAAATTTTATTTGGAAAGGAAATGAAGGAGAAGATACCAAGCATTTCTCACTATAGCACCAGAAAAAGTTGGAGTTTTCCTTTATTTCATAGCTAGCCTAACCCAAAGGAGGAAAAAAAAGAAAAGGTAGGGCATTATGATTCAGTGCATCAATTTACTTAAAAGAAAAAAATATTAAATTATCTTGCCATTTTCAAAGCTAATGGAAACATAAAACAACCTACAGTAAATAAAATTAACATAAAGGATATATTTGTTTTATATTATGATATTATAAGAAAGTGGACAGTGTATGAAGATAAGAAAGCAGGAAGGGGAAGCCATAGAGACAGCAGATTATTGGGTCAATATTTGCAGAATTATCATCTCTAGAGATAGAGGCCAGAATATGTACTTTTAATATTCTTTCTTCTCTATAAAAAAAATGAGAATCACTGCCTCATTCCATGGTCCTTCCTTATATTTGCCATGCATTTCTAAGTATGAGATAGGACACTACTGCCATCACTGTAACAACCACCATCTAACATTTTGGTTCAAACAATTCACTACATTGTGAAAGAGTATGAAAATTTAGAAAGAACAAAATTTAGAAAGAACTCAAGCAAATTTAGTCAGTGGCTCTCAAAAACAGTTCTATGTACTAGCTGGATCAGAATGTACTAGAAGTTCTTATTAAAATATAGATTTAGAACCTTTCCCATAATTATAAGACCACAACTTTTTAGAATGGGTTCTGGGAGACAATAGATAGCAGTTGAGGTGTTCCAAATAAGCTGTTTGTGCTGAGATTATTTTTGTTTTAACACAAGCCTTAATTTATGTTTAATTATAATAAATATTGAATAATCATTGGGGATTAATTAGTTGCTGTTATAGTTTTGAGGCTGTTAAAGCATAAATCACAGCCATAATTGCTGAAGGTAGATCTCTACAAATACAAGAACCACAGGAACCACAGAAAAAAAATCATTTCTTTAATTTGTCACTGAACTTTTAGCTCTTATATCTTGGCAGAAATAGGAATTCTTCCTTTAGGCTTACAGATCATTTTTTTCAAGCTATAATTCACTTTCAGAACCATGCATGCATGTCTAAGGAAACCGAAAGTTCAAAGTGTTTTCTGAAGACAAGATATTAAGTTATGTGTGTTGTGAGGGAGCCAGTGAAACTTCAGTCACAGAGGTCTGAATTTAAATGCTAGAGAACTCAAGGAAAAGAAAAATCCTATCATCAAGGCTAGATTTAAAAAATAGACCAGAAATGTTAATAATGGCTGCCTATGAAGCAAACAGATCATTTAGAAACTTTTCTTCTTGAGGTGTGAAGTGGAGCAGGTGGGTGCTGGCTCTGTGTGTGCAGGCTGTGTGGAGGCTGTGTGATGCTGACTAGAAGCATTCCAAGCACGTCTCATCCACTTAGGAGAACCAGAATAGTGTGTAGACAATCACACGTTGAATACATTGTTCAAAAGGGAGTACAGGAGTTCAACAGAAAAGTAAAAGGAAACTCCAAAATCTAAGAAGGAGAAGGAAAATAGTCAGCCTGTGGGGCCAGGACTGGCCAGGAACTCCCCAATACAAGAGAGAGGAGTGAGTGTCTTTCTGCAGACCACTTACACACTGGGAAATTATACAATCCAGGCCACAGGAGAGCACCTTGACCCTCACAATCTCTGAATCTAAACTTAGCGAGTTGGCAGCAGACTGTGAGAAGGTACTGCTCCAGGGAAGGAACATGCCAGCGTCCCATGCCCTTCCTGAGATCTAAGTGGCTATAGCAAGATGCCATTCTCCATATTAGCTCTTAAAAGACTGTGTGCATTCCTGGGACCCAGTGACGCCAGTCCTAGGCATTAGGGAAACTTAGTCTGCTGCTTGTGAAACTGGGACCTGGACAGGAGGAGAGTTGCCAGGGAGGCTTGGTCTTGAACTTGGCAGGGGCTCCTATGGCCTGGGGGTGAGTTTCCCTAGGTTTGAACTGCCCTGTCTGACTAAAAACCAGGTTGGCTGAGACAGACAAATGGGAAGGGGGAGGGAGCCCTGTTGGGACTAGGGTCCCTCACCAATGGCCAAAGCTGTGGCCGCTGGGACTGACCCCATCCCATGGCAGGACTTCAGTACAGTGGCAGTTGCCCCTTACCCAAGCATTTCATCAGGGGCCTGAGGATTGTCAGCCCCCACAACTCACCATTGGGGGACCTAATGAGTGCAAGGTTGCCTGCTCTGGCTTTGCCTGGCTTTGCACCATCCTTAGAGTGCAGTATGCAGGATCCTGGGTGTTCCACAACCCAATCCACCACTTGGGACACCCTGGGACTTCTCCCAGGGGACAGAGTTTGGCCGCAAACAACCTACTGATGCCAGCTCAGCTGGCACCTACCTGCAAGCATCACCTACTGGCCAACTTATCTTTGACAAGGCCTACAAGAATATACATTGGAAAAAGGATACCCTTTTCAATAAATGGTGCTGGGATACTGGATTGCCATATGAAGAAGAATGAAACTGGACCCCTATCTCTGACCATATACAAAATTAAACCCAAGATGGATTAAAGATTTAAATGTAAGACCCAAAACTGTGAAGAAAACCTAAGGAAAACTCTTCTGGACATTGTTCCAGGCAAGGAATTTATGAATAAATCGTCTAAAGCACAGGTAACAAAAACCAAAATAGACAAATGGGACTTAATTAAAGTAAAAAGCTTCTGCACAGCAAAAGAAATAATGAAAGAGCGAACAGACAACCTGTAGGATGGGAGAAAATATTTTCAAACTATGCATCTGACACAGCACTAATATTCAGAGTAAGCAAGGAACTCAACTCAACAAAAAACCCATATATAATCCCATTAAAAAGTAAGCAAAAGATGTGAATAGACATTTTTCAAAAGAAGACATAGAAATGGCCAAAAGGTATATGAAATAATGTTCAACATCACTAATCATCAGAGAAATGCAAATTAAAATCACAATGAGATATCATCTGAATGGCTATTATTAAAAAGACAAACAACAGATGTTAGTGATGATGCAGAGAAAAGGAAACTCTTATACACTGTTGGTGGGAATGTAAATTAGTACAGCCTCTGTGGAAAACAGTTGGAGGTTTCTCAAATAACTAAAAATAGAACTACCAGTGTATGTACACAATGCAATGCTATTCATAAAAAAGACTGAAATCATGTCATTTTGCACCCACATGGAGGATCCAGCCTCCTGGTGCCCTCTAGCCATAGCATCCTGTAGCATGTCCTGGCCACGTGGTCCCTGCCTTGGGCTGGCACCTCACAATGCATTTGGTGAGGCTGACCCTCTCAACCACCCCATCAGATACCAGAGGTGGCTAAATCTTACAAACTCTATTTCTAAACATCTCTATTTTATAACCATTAACTTCCCCCTCCTATTTCTACCAAATTATATTAAGATCCTGTCATCTTTTCCCTGGATTCTGCAATGGCCTGGTGGTTTCTGTCCTGGTCTATTTCTTCTTTCCAATCATTGCAAGCTCCAGGGTTAGGCTCTTTTTCTCCCAACAGGCCCTGTGGCTCTCTGTCTCCCTCAGAGTGTTCTTAGATATTTTTGTTTTGTGGAGATGTATACGTGTCCCATTCCTTTTACAGAGAAAGTAATTTACTAGTTGAGTTTAAAAAAAAGCAGTTGCAAATTGGAAATAAGCCTTAGATAGTGTGCCTACTACTTACTAAAGGCATGTCAGTTTTCCAGAGTTAGGTTTACATTTTTAAGAAAATATTCTATTTAAATGTTGTATTTCTAAATTGCAAAGGGTACAATTAGTATTTCATCTAATTATTGCAGAAAATATAACTTCTTAAACTTATTGTATAGGTATCAAAAATTCTTAATAAATAAATAAAGGTGGCCAAAGAGATCCTAAGTAACCAAGAGGCAGAAGTCATCATACACATTCTAGAAATTCAGGTCTGCCAAGGAAAATAAACTTAATGTAGAGAAGTGGAAAAGGACTTTCTTGAACAGCAAAGTGAAAACCTACATTCTTCTTGAAAGGGCAACAAAAAAGAATTACAAAGATCCAGGTGCACCCAGTAGCATTCTTTGTGTTTTGTTCTTAGTATCACTCCCAAATTAAAGAAGAACATTTGGGCCTAGCCGTTGACTGCGTTTCAAAGAAACTGAAGATGTAGAAAATACTGCTGTAACCAACATGTAGACATTGTGAAAAGAGGCTGCTTAAACAAAAGAAAAATTAAAAAAATATTTTACTGCATGTTGGACTAATGAAAAATCTTATATGGAAGTAAAGGGCATTGACAAGGCTAAAAAATATAAGAAAAAAAGAATAGGGAGAAGATATGTTAGATAAAGAAAATGGTAGGAGGAAGAAGAAGATTATGATTCAAATGCAACTGGTTCCAGTGCATTCTTTTTCCTGTCTATAAGTTCAACTCTCTCCTCTTAAAGAAAAATGAAATATTGAAATGTAAAATTATATAAAATATTTGTGTTTAACATACTACTGGATATGTCTTCTGTAGGTAGTTCTGGATTGGTAGTATGTTAAATAGCCACTTAGTTTGTCTGGTAGAGTATGGGCATTGGAAATAGTCTGAGCATTTAAAACATATTCTGTGGGTGACTAGCACAAATCAATTGTATGTGAAGATTTTTGTTTCACTTTTAGTTGTGTTTGACACAATTTATACAATTATTGCTGTTTTATTTCCTGAATATAATTCTGTAATTATAAAAACAAAAGTAGGTATCATGTTATTCTGAATTAAGTAAATATAAAACATAAGTATATATTTTATGTTTACATAAAATATTTTATGCTTATATAAAATATAAAAATAAATTTAAAAGAATAAAATCTGGCTCAGAAATATACCAAAATAAAGAAGACAGGGATGAAAATGATAGGAGTGAGCATAAAGTGTATAGAAATGTTCTGACTCAAACTGTCTCTCAGTGTAGCTTTAGGTAATTAATCTCTCTAAGCCACTATGTATTACTTATAAAATAGAGCTAATAATAATAATCACCTAAGAAATGTTTAAGTGAGATAATGCATGCAAAGCTTCTAAACAAAGCAAATGGTGAGCAATTAATAAATACATGTATATTACAGTTATTTGTTTTGAACAGAATAGTTTGTCTACAATAGGCTTGCTTGAAAATTAACTATCAGCATTAAACATTAAAAGAAATAGGAGAACATGCATGTATTTTGAGTTCAGAGATGCCTTTCAAATCATAACATTAAGGAAAAATAAGAGAATGTTAGTATTAGCATAATTAATGATACAAATAATTGGCATACTGAGCATTATATCTCAGAAAACTTCTAAATAAAGAAAGGTTAAAAAATATAATGAAATAAAGCAGCAAATACACACACATCCTCATACACACACAAAATTCAAATATTCTGATAGTTACTATTCCAACAAATATCTCCAGTGAATATGTCAGGGCAGCAGAGAAAAATTAATGCATAAAGTAGAAGCTCATCCAACATCTTGGAGGAAAATGAGTTACTTCTCTCCAAGTGCAATAATATTCTGGAAACCACACTATTTTCCTTAAAGTTCTAAAGAACTTATATTTATTGAAAGATTTACAGTGTTATTTACTTAAAGTATTCATTTGGATTCTAGCCACTGCAGAGTCTGTGATATTTGGATGGAGAAATAAAAATAAATATTGCTTTTTTTCATCTTTTGAAAGATTAAATATGCTTTTTCATTAAATTAATTCCTCCAAAGTCATGCAAATTGAAATGTGGAAAAAGTGTCAAAGTATAATATAAAAATACACAGCTTGCATGACAAGGAATTATGAAGCCTCCCACCGATTTCTCACACTGCTGTCCATTTAACCTCATTTCCACTCAGTTCTAGCTTTTGCCTTACCCTTCTCCCCCAAATTCTATTTTTATCTTTTCAGGAGGCAGATTTTGTTTATTAGAAAAAGAAAGTAATTTGAAATCATGTAGATGTTATTTTTAATAGCATTTCTTTGCTATAAAAGATTGGGAAAGATTATGGCTGATATTCCTTTGAGTCTTTGTATAATATATCTGAGAATGCCTTTCAGCTGCCTTGATAAGTGAAAGACAGATTGGATAATTAAAGAAACTGTAGGCCCATTTACTTTACTATAAAACTTCATAATTGTTGTTCATTCATCCGCTGGGATTCAATATTATACAGAATAATTCTGTAAATGACCTAATTCTATTTATTTTTGTATATAACGTGAATTATTATTAATAATTTTTTATTAAGCTTTGGTATTTATATGGTTATGTAATTATGAGATTTACATTGGACAAGAAGAAAATATACAAGAAAGAATAGAATTTGATAAAATACTTAATATACAATATGTACAAAGGTTGACAAATATGTATATATAAATGTATATTAAATTAAGAATTACTTGTTTTTACTTTACTGATATTTCCAAATTTTCTACTTTGTGTATGTCCTGCTTTTATAATCTAAAAATATATTTTATCAGTATGTGTGTGTGTGTGAATGACTATATAAAACATATAAATAAAAATACTTGAAAGAAATATGTCAAATATACTTTGTTGGAAAGTGGAACTATGGCTTTTTTTAGTTTTAGAGATTTTCTGCAATAAATGTATACCACTTTTATACTAAAAAATACATTATTTTATAAAGGCCACCCTGATCTTAGCAGGAATTTCAATCTAAATTTGTTTTTATTGCTTTGTTCTAACTCCTTTACATAATGTGGCTTATAAAGCCATTGTTTAGAAATTTCCTATGGCCTGGCAGTGTAAACAATAAATGAGCAAATTTATGGGGTCTCATAATGGAAGAAGCTAAAAGTAGTTATATGGCATTTGGTTAGTAGTTCCTGACAGAGATTCTCTCATCATACTTCAAAATGCCTATAAAATATAGAGGAGGGAAAAAAGAGATACATTTTAAAATATTTTCAGAATATGAAAGCAAGTTCCATTAACTCTAATCCTGATGATTTAGGAATAAGTAAAACAGCAGCTGCTCTGTCAATTTCACTTGATGATATAGATTAACCCCTGAGCACCTGAATAATGAAAGTAAAGAATTAAAGAGGTTTTAGCCCTTGAATTGTACAGCCAGCTTCCACATTCTACATTACGGAAGAATCACATGACTCAGAGCACTGAATACAAAAATTGAGAATATATAGATACAAAGAAACATGGATTTTTTTCCTTTCCCTCCCTTTATCCCACCACCCCTTCTTCCCTCCCATCCTTCGTTCCTTCTTTCCTTTCTTCCTTTTGTTTTTAATTTGTCATTTCTCAGTTGGAAAAAGTTTTTTATAAGTATAGGAGAAAAGGAGAAAAAATATACAGAAAATTAAAGATTGCTGAATTCAAGTAAACAACACAAAACATCTCTTTATGTCAAAAATAAATCATGAAGTCATGTATATACACATGTGTGTATGTGTGTGTGTAGACATATATAATAAGAAGAAGCTTGCGGAATAAGTAAATGAGAGCATCATAGTGAAGTCTCAAAGAGAAAGATCAAGCCATTGAAAATTAATATGAGAAAAATTTACAAAATTCTTGGACATACTCAATAGAGGTGAAAGAAACAGTGAACTTGATGCCAAAATATTAGGGCACCTATAAATAGAATAAAGGTCCAGAAGACAGAAAGATTTGACAGATCAAAAAACACATTTCTAATAAAAGATATATGGGGCCAGATGTAGTGGCTCACACCTGCAGTCCTAGCACTTTGGGAGGCCAAGGTGGGAGGACTGCTTGAGGCCAAGAGTTTGAGACCAGCCTGAGGAAGAGCGAGACCCTTTCTCTACAAAAAACACAAAAATTAGCCGAGCGTGGTGGCACGTACCTGTGGTCCCAGCTACTCAGGAGGCTGAGGCAGGAGGATTGCTTGAGTCCAGTAGTTTGAAGTTGATTGAGCCACTGCACTTTAGTGCTGGGTGACAGAGGTAGAGCCTGTCTTAAAAAAAAAAAAAAGAAAAGAAAAAAGATATATGGGTGATATGTGAGGAAAATTTAGAAGCCTAAATCTCTCATTGAAAAAAAAAAGATATACATTTAAGTGAGTCAAAAGTAGTACTAACATTTTAGGCCGGGCGCAGTGGCTCACGCCTGTAATCCTAGCACTCTGGGAGGCCGAGGCGGGCGGATTGTTTGAGCTCAGGCGTTGGAGACCAGCCTGAGCAAGAGCAAGACCCCGTCTCTACTAAAAATAGAAAGAAATTAATTGGCCAACTAAAAATATATAGAAAAAAATGAGCTGGGCATGGTGGCGCATGCCTGTAGTCCCAGCTACTCAGGAGGCTGAGGCAGGAGGATCGCTTGAGCCCAGGCATTGGA
>CAUYPO010141182.1:0-60173 GCA_963574435.1 Cheirogaleus major | reverse complement strand
AGCACTGCTGCCATCTTCACTCTGCTGTGTCCCCCTCAGGTGCCTTCTGTCTCTCCGCCCTTCTCCCCCATGTCCCCCTCTGCCCAGGGTGCCACCAGCTGCCCCACCAGCCCCACCACCAGTGAGAGCTGGCAGACCCCTCTCCCAGCACCTCCCACCCAACCAGCCTGCTGACAGAGCCCCACCCTGCCTGCCGAATAAACACATGCCCCCAGGCCCCCCGTCTGCTGCTTCTTCACCCCTGGGCCGTGGGGAAGGGGCAAGGGAAGGGGGCTCTTCCCAGAATCACTCCCAGGGCCTGCGCTCCCCAGCAAGGGATGAAGGCCACGGAACCCGGATGTTAGGGGTGCAGAGCAAAGGCAAGCCCCTCTCATCACCGGCAGCCCCCTTGCAGCTGACTGACACCACACTCCCTCCTGCTGTGACCCTGGGCTGGGCCCCAGAGCAGCAGCCCTCATATGCCCCTGCCTGAGGGTGCCGGGTCCAACGCAGACACTGATGGGGCCACACGTCATATCCACACGCGGCCACCTGCAACAGGGCCTAAAGCAGCGGCCCAGCCTCCCCCAACTCACCAGGACCCCTGTGGATGCTGGGAGGCCACAGCCAGGGCAGGAGGGGTGCACAGAGGGTGGGGCAGAGGCATGTGCAGCTTGAGGCTCTTCCAGGCAGAGAGGGTTACAGGGGTGGTCCTCTGCCCCTCTGACAGTCCCCTGGTGCCCAGTGCTTGCCCACTGGGCAGGTGGCCATGTCCACGCTGACCCCATTCAGAGTGCTGACCTCACCCACACCTCCCTTCCTGCTGATCTCCTGCCCACCTGCGGGTGCATTCTGAAGCCAGGGCCAGGGGAGAGGTGGGGGGCATGTGCTGCCAGGAATCTGGCTTCCTAGGAGACAAGAGGGCTCCAGGCCTGTACCTGGCATTTGGCTGGGCCAGTGTCAGGCCTGGCAAGCCCCTGTACCCCTACTGGCCACAGCTGTAGCCTCCCCAGGTCTGTATCACACACAGGAACTCCCTCTCCAGCCGCTCCTACCCTTGCAAGGTCAGAGGCCAGAGTGGGTGGGGTTCAGAAGAAACCCAGGTTTCCCCCCTACAGACACACACCACCCCACTCACCCTCGGCAGTGGGAGTGGGAGAGTGAGCAGTCCCAGCCTTGGTCCCCCAGGGAATAGGACAGGCCTGAGACCCAGGTCCACCAGACGCTGCTGAAGCCTCAGAAGTCTGGGCCAGACTCGAGGAAGAGACCAGCTTGGTGCAGCCCGGGCATTCAGAGAGGGACGGGGCTGTGCCCAAGTCCAGAGAGGCTCTGGCTGAGAAGGGCACTCAGGGAGCGCTGGCCAGAGCCCCACTAGTCGGCCACGGGGGTGGAAGCTGCACCCAGCACGCCTAGCCCTTGGGCTCCTCCTTGGACAGATCTAGTTTCCTACTTCAGCCCAAGCAATGCAGCTTCCCATCACCCCCTGGGCCTGCTGTGCTTTTCTGGATCAAACTCTTAGGGCACAAATGGGGCTTTGTGTTTCCTTCCTGGTCACTGGAGGTATGTGAGTTTCCTATCGCCACTATAATAAATTGCCACGACTGTGGGTTTAAAACAACACACACATATACTGTTACAGTTCTGGTGGTCAAAATTTTGAAATCAGTCTCACTGCACTGAATTCGCAGTGTCCGCAGGGCTGTGGTCCCACCAGAGGCTCTCAGGAAGCATCTGCCTCCCTGCCCTCCCAGCTGCTAGTGCTGCCTCCCTTGCATTCCTTGGCTCGTGGCCCCTTCCTCCTTCAAAGACAGCGTAGCATCAGCAAACCTCTTCCTCTGCTGAGGGCCTCACTTTCAGTCAATGAGCGTGGACGGAGGCTATTCTCCAAAATTCTCTGGGCACTGGTTCAGGGAAGTCCTTGCTTCCACCCAAGCTGGTTCAGGGAGAAGGCAGGACTGCCCGTGTGCCCATGTGTGAGTCGGTGTGACCTTTACGGCAGGCTGTGGGCTCAACCTCACCTCCACCCTCCTCTGGGGAGGCTTCTGGGACAGGAGAGGATTCTACCCACTGTCACCACCTAGGACCCACACCCTAGGCCTGACCCCTATGCTGAGGGTGGCCTGTCCACAGAAACAATGGCGTGAGACCAGGACCAGGCTGCTGCAGCCATGGGGCCTCCTGGCCACTACAGCTACAGGAGTCCCAGTAAGTGAGCCCTTTCCCCCGGACATGGGCCTCTCGGCTGGACACCTGGCCAGCATCACACCTCTGGGTCTAACCCAGGAGTGACACCGTTGGCTGGGTGACTGTGGGCAGGCCACCCTCTCCTAGCTGGTAAGTGGCGTGAGGGACGATGGCAGCTGGGCAGGTTATCATGAAGCCTTTCTCGAGGGCCAGCCCTAGCAGCAACTGTGCCCCAAAGACCTCCACCCTCCATGGCAGCGCCCATGTGAGGGGCAGCAAACCTTTGCACTGGGAACACGACAGTCTGGCCGGCACTGGAGAAGAGCCGGGCGAGGGGGAGCCTTGCCACCTCTTCCGCCTCCGCCCTGGTGAAGGGGCTAACCCTAAAACGGACTGTCCCGATTCTCTTACACTGAGCTGGAGTCTGGCCGAGTGTTAGGGCTCAATAGGTGCAGCCACTGAGCCCTAAAGACAGGAAAGGCCAAGGCCAGGGGCTGGGGGCAGGGGTCCCCTTCCCTAGGGATGGCGGAGGCGAGAAGACCGGTTGTGACTCTCAGAGGGGCTGTTAAGAGTTACCCGAAGCCATGGGAGGCCTCGGAAACGTAGGGGCGGGAGAGGCGGATGGGCAGAGTGGGGTGCGGGGCGCCCCCCGCCGGCTCGCTCGCCCGGGCCCGCGCCGGAGCCGGAGCCTCCCGGCGGAGACTCACCGTCCGCCGCCCGGGCAGGGCCGGGAGGGGGCGGGGCTCGACTGTGAGGCAGGTGCGGGCGGGGCTCCACCAGGGGGCGGGGTCTGGGGCGGGGCGGGCCCGGTCCTGGGCGGGGCGGGGGCGGAGCTGGGGCCGCGGGGCTCCCGGGTCGGGGGCGGGGCCCCGGCCGCCCCGCACAAATCCGCGGCTGCGTTCCACCCTTCCGGCCCGCGTTCCCTCCGCCGCCTCCGCCTTCCGCCCGGCGCCGGCCTTCGGCGCGACGGTCGCCGCTTCCATCGTCGCGCGGCCCTTGCAGCGCCTGAGCCTGCAATGTCGGGCCCCAACGGGGACCTGAGCATGCCGGTGGAGGCGGGAGCGGAAGGCGAGGACGACGGCTTCGGGGAAGCAGGTGACCCGAGGGGGCTGCTGAAGCGACCTTTGCTCTAACAGGGTTGCCCTCCTAGGAAGGGGAATTGGACCGGCTTCGGGGCTGGGAAGGGACCGAAGAGTCATCCCTGAGCCGCCTCGCTCCGGGATCCCGAGTCGCAGCTGCTGTCTCGGATGCAGGGCGAGCACCTGCGAGCGGGTCCCTGGACACCTGTGAGTGGGGAGCTGTGGGGAGCCAGCCCCGTTTTACAGGTGGGGAAACTGAAGCAGCTTCAGGGACACTCACCCGTTTGGGATTTGCTCCAGCCTCTTCCAGCCCCTGGGGGACCGCAGCTCTTGCGGGGGCAGGGCCGAGCGTGGCCTGCTGGGCTTAGTGGGACGGGCTGACCCAGTGGGCGCGCGCGCTCTGCTGAGTCAGCATCCCCGGCCACCTGGCTTTGCAGGTGTGGCCTCGCAGCCTTGCCAAATGTGAGCGGCTTACAAAGCAGCCTCTTGCGTGCTTAAGAGTGTAGGGCTAGTGTGTGGAGAGCGAACCCTCAGCTCCCTTCTCACCTTCTCCAGCCTCAGTTTTCCCATCTATAAAATAGGAATAATGATTACTGTCTCCTGCATTGGGATGGGTCAGGATTAAATCAAAAAATAAATGGAAAATGCGTAGCAGGTTCCAGCACGCAAGTGGTAAGTGGTTACTGCCATTCTTCTCTTTGGTGTAGTAAAGACTGGTGTGTTAACTTAGAGGGCAGGCTATGTGGGGTAAGTATGGAGGATGCTTTTTGAGTAAAAGCTTTATTGAGCTGTAATTCACATTCAGTTTACCCATTTAAACTGTACAGTTCGGTAGCTTTTTATACATTCACAGAGTTGTGCATCCATTACCAGAACAGTTTTAGAACATTTTCATCTCCCAGGGTCTGCTTTTAATAAAGAGGTAGAAGACCTCCTGCTGGGGGTGGCCATGGGCTGCGAAGTTTGGACTGGGCAATGCTGGTGAACAGGGGCCACTGCGTAGTCACTGCTGGTAGCCACAGTAGGAGCATCAGGAAGGGCCTCCCAGGAGGTGACATTGAGTGGCTGTTGGCAGATAGGACTTAGAACAGTGGGGAGGAGGGTATCCCAGACACAAGCTTGTATCCTGTGACACAGAATGTGAAATATTGATAATGACCATCTACTAAGTACTTGCTATGGCCAGACCCTGTCTGAGCTCTTGATGTATTTGAACCCTCACAACCACCCAGTTCTTAGCCCCCCTATCCAGGAATGTGCAATAACTTGCTGGGACAGAGCAGAGCTGGAACTCCCAGAATCAGAGTTTTGGCTCTGTGACCAGAGGCTGGAAGGCCCTGGGCAGGTTGCTTCCTGCTCCAGCCTCAGTTTCCCCAGCTATACCACAAGGGGGTTGGCCTTTAAATTCCAGATTTCCCAGGACTCTGTCCTCTGTGAGTGGGACCATCTCGGGGCCAGAACGCAGGCACATTCGCACCCACGTCCCAGACACACTCCTTGGGCCCCTCGCCCAGCCTCCACCAGCTACTTCCCCATTGGTCCCAAGCTGGCAGCCGAGTGTATCTGAGTCATGGGCTGGCTCAGAACTGGGTCCCGCAGTGGGCACAGGCCCAGACCTTGGGTCCTAAGGGACATTGTGTTGCTGAGAGAGGCAGGTCAGGAGTGGCTGTAGAGGAGGGAGTGATGGTTTCCAGTGGAGACGAGGGAAGACTTCTTGGAGGAGGCATTTTGAGCAGGTCCTTGAAGAGTTGTTGTGGTTGAGACATTCTGGGTAGCAGGGACAGTTGAGCAATGGCAGAGAGGCTGGAAAGTCAGAGGCTTCATTCACTCACTCATTCATTCATTCAAAAATGCTTATTGTGTGACGATGAGGGCACCAGGGAGACAGCAGCAAACATGAACATTCACCGCTCACGGAGCTTTATAGTCAGTGGGGGACACAGCCCAGCACATGAAGCAGCACAGCAGAAAGTCCTGAGGGGGGGGCCGGGGGTGAGGAGGGCTAGGGGATCAGGACAGAGGCATGATTGGGTCTGGGGCACTGGGAGGGCTCCCGTGGTGACATCCTTACTGAGACTTGAAGGATGAGTGGGACTCATCCAGGAGAGGAGGAAAGGAAGACAGAAGGACCCGTCGCATTCCAGGCAGAGGCAACAGCACGTTCAAAGGGCCTGAGGTAGGCAAAAGCAGGTGTGAGAAAGGAAAGGAAAAGGCACGGGAGGTGGGGCCGGAGAGGGAAGCAGGGCCTGGGAGAGTCTGCTGGGTGCTTTATCCTGAGGGCAGAGGGAGCCCCAGAAGGGCTGGAGAATAGGGCCTGCCTGGGGACAGAGGCCTTGATTGCCTGACTCAGGAATGTGGCCTCTAGGCAGCTACTCTAAATGCAGAGACTTGGCACCTGGTAGGATACTGGCTGACTACCCTGTGACCACCCTAACCCTAGAAAAACGGATGGTGTACTAAGTACTAAGGTATTCTTCAAAGCCATTCCTCTTTTGGTATCCACCTATTTTCCAGATGGTGACACTGAGGCTTAGGAAGCAGTAGGGACTTGGCCGAAGCCCTTTTGCAGGCAGGCTGGGAGACAGTGGAGGGGTTGTCTGTGAGCCTCGGGGAGACACGGGACCTTGGCTCTGTCTTTCCCCTTCCTCCCAGAATATGCTGCCATCAACTCCATGTTGGACCAGATCAACTCCTGTCTGGACCACCTGGAGGAGAAGAACGACCACCTCCACGCCCGCCTCCAGGAGCTGCTGGAGTCCAACCGGCAGACACGCCTTGAGTTCCAGCAGCAGCTCGGGGAGGCCCCCAGCGATGCCAGCCCCTAGGCTCCAGGAGCCCCCAGCCAGGCCCCAACCCTGCCTCCTTGGGCCAGGCTCTGGCCTGCGCACTCACCTCTCGGCTTAGATACCTTCTCAGAGGCTGGCCTTTGGTGGGTCTGTCTGCCTGGGCCACTCCTCCGTGCGGCACTCCCCTTGGCCTGCCTGGGCCAGCCTCCACCTCCTGACATCCCCTCCTGAGGCCAGGTGTGGGCCTGCACCCCACTCCTGGGCACCCCCCACTCTGCCCAGGCCTTGAGCGTCCACATTAAATGGGTCTCCCACACCAGTGTGCCTCTCTCCTCTGTATCCCAGGATGAGGACCCCAGTGGCTGCTGGAGGGAACAGGCCAGTCACAGTGCTCAGGCTCTGGTCACACACCAGCGGCCGAGGGAGTGGGTGGTGGGCTGGGGTTCTTGGCTGCCCTGTATTTCTGGACACAGAAGGTGCAGGTGAGGTCAGGGCTCTTCGCATTTCGGGCCAGCAGCTGTTCCCCAGCCCAGCAGCCTGGCTGAGACTGTCAGACATGCTGTGTGACCCTGTGTGATGCTCTCAGACTCTCTGGGTCCTGGGGCCTTTAACCAGGACATGCTGTGCACCGCCCTTCCTTGGCATTGCCCTTGTGCTCCTGGCCTGTGTCCCCAGTAACAGGGCTGGTCTGCTGTCTGTCCCTAATGGTTTAATTGAGGAAACAGCAGAACTAAAGAGCCAACCCAGCCTGGGCCAATTTGCCGATGGTTCACCTTAGGGTGTTCTGACGGGGGCAGGCCCTGCCAGTGAACCGAGAACTCAGAGCCAGAGGGCCTGAGCAGCAAGGACCCCACTCCTGCACCTCGGCTTCCATGGGGTGCAGCTGGAGAGACAGACCAGCACAGTGCTCAGGCCCAGGCTCAAAGCCTGGCCACTTACCACTGCGTGGCCTTCAGTGTGTCACTTGACCTTGCCAGGCCTCAGTTTCTCCATCTGTAATTTAAGGACAATAAGACTGCCTCCTAGGGTCATGGAGAAGATTAAATAAGATCTTACTTGAGGGTACTTTCCTAGCCCTGATACATTAAGAGGGAAACTGAGGCTCAGAGAGATGAAGTGCCTCATGATCCAGAGTCCCTGGTCCCAGGGAGTCCATCTTCAGCCTCCGGTTCTGCCGCCACACTGTGCAGAGAGGCTGAGAGCTGGCTGAGGTGTCCCCCTTCCCCCTCCACCCAGACAGCAGTGCTGGTGGGGACTGTACAGCCACACTACCTTCTTTTATTGGATTTTGAGTAAAAACAGGAACCGTGTCAAAGTTTCCACGCAGACTCCTAAAAAGCATTAGCAGATCTGGCCTGGGAACTCCCTCTATCAGGTTTTGAGGCGGCTTGAGCGCCGGGGTGGTGGGGGCTGGGAGGGTCGGGCCGTCACCTTGCTGGGGGCTTTGGCTGTGTCCTGGGTGCTGAGGTGGGCGGGTGGGCGGCCACCAGAGGTGAACAGGGCAGTCAAGGCGTTGCGGGCGTTGATGGCGCACCGGCGGCTCACAGGCCGGGTTGTAGGGCTGGGGTTCTTGGCCGCCTTGTATTTCTGGACACAAAAGGTGCAAGTGAGGTCAGGGCTTCTTCCCTATGTGTTGCACTCCAACTGAGACAGTGTCAATGTGCTGTGTGACCCTGTGACCACTCCGTCTCTCTGGGCCAGGCCTCTGGAGTTAACAGCCTGCCCCTCAGTACCCGCTCCCCGGGACAATAACAGAAAGAGCCCAGCCCCATCCCAGCTCAGATGCCCTCCCTGTTGGTGGGGGCCGAGTGCTTGGGGGTAAGGCCAAGTATAACAGGGAGGGGCCGTCAGCTCAGAGTCTGAGTCCCAGGGCAGGGGAGGATGGGAGGGGGATGTCCAGCTCACCTGCAGGTTCTCAAAGTGGGCCAAGGACTTGCAGTGGGACAGCTGTGCCCCTGAGTTGCTGTGGTAGAACTTGTGGCAGATGCGGCAGACATAGCCCATCACAGGCACCAGGAAGTCCACACCTGCAGGACAGCTGGGTCTGTGCTCACATCCCTGGTCCCGGACAGGTGTCCCACCCTCTCTAGGGGCCCACTTGCTCCCCTACCCTCTGGGTGGGAGCAGAGGAGGAGGGACCAGGGGCTAGAATGCCGGGCCAGAATGCTGCGGCTGGGATCTGGGCGTCGCCTGCAGGCTGGGTCTGAGGGCTGCAGCCCCTGCAGGTGGGCTCACGGCTGGGCCTTACCATACGCGGTGTTGGGGCTGTAGGTCTCTGAGCCCTTCCACTCCTCTATGGATATATCTTTGGATCTCACCTGGAAACATGCAAGTGTGGGCCTCAGATCTGCCTTCCCCCAGACCTCTCCCAGATGCCAGTCGGGGGCCTGAAGCCCACCCATGCTCTTAGACACACCGTCCCCTTGATTTCCAAGAGTCTATGGGTGGCACTCTCTGAGCCTTTGCACATGCTGATCCTCCCCACCCAGAGTGCCCTTCCCCATCCATACTTTCTATGTCTGCTCAATCAGCCCCCTCTCCCAGGAAGCCCTCCTGTTCCCACAGTGGCCATATTCCAGGCCGGATACGCCCAATACATCATGTGTCATCATCTCACTGAATCCTCATAACAGCCCTCCATGGCTACCCCATATTACATAAGAAACTGAGGCCTAGGGGCATTGGCTCACTTGCCCAGGGTCACACAGCTGGTTTGTGGAACAGCTGGGTAGTGAACCCTGGTGAGCCCCAGCCAGAGTTCGCGCTCTCAACCCTGAGTACCCTGCTAGCTCCCTGAGTTCCTATCTGATGCTGCAGTGACCTCGGTGCTGCGGAGGTGGTTTCAGGTGATCAAGGAGCCTGCACCTCACCGAGTGGCTATGACCCCTTCTGGATGAGGCCATCTGACTCTGGCCGTGTCAGCCCTCCCACGCCCAGCAGCGCCCTCCACACTCGCCAGGCAAACAAATGTGGCTTCTGAGGATGACAACCACTCCCATTCGCTGAGCCCTTCCTAGGACTGAGCCCGGGGCTTTGGCCTTTCCTTACAGCCTAAGGTGGGATTGTTCCTTCTGAGCAGAGGAAAATGGGGCTCAGAGAGGCCAAGTGGCTTGCCTGACATCATGCCACGACGGAGTCCCAGAGCTGAGCCTCACCCTGCTCTCGCACTAGGGCTGCCCTCACAGCCCATGGGCAGCCCGGGCTGGCCCTCCCGAGTCCTTGTGCCCAGCCCCAGAACAGGTGCTCCAGAAACACCGTTAAACTGCAGAATCGAAGCGCCTCCAGTCCCTGGCGCGTGGGAGGCGCACTGCTGCAGTGCGGATGGCGCGGGCTCTGCAGCCACCGGTCGCCACCCATCTGGTGAGGTTCTTCTGGGCGGTGCTTGGTGCGCCTGGCATGCAGTGAGTTCTCAAAAAAATGTCAGCTCATATCACCACCACGAGCGGCACCATTGCAGTCTCCCACCTCTGTGCCTCTACTGCTGCTGTTCCTGGGGCCTAGGGTGCCCTTCCCTTCTTCCACACAGGTCACACTTTCAGCCAGGCTTCGAGACCCTTACACACTTTTAACTGCCCTTCACATGGTCATATATAAGATAGTTCAGGCTAATAATAAACTGAAGCATGCGCTAGTGCCCAGGATGCCTGCACAGTGCCTGGCCCCTGGGAGGTGGGGCGAAGGCCCTTTTGGGCTGAGAGTCCAGCCCCCAGCCTGCTTCCCATGCCCCCCACCCAGCACCTGCTTGCAGAATTCCTCCTCAACCTCGATCTCTTCTTCTTCATCCTCATCGTCATCCTCCTCTTCTTCATCACCCTCAAAGCATCCCACGGCATCCACCGTGATGAAGTGGTCCTCGTCTTGGCCGGCTATCTCCTTCTCCAGAGTCTTCAGCTGCCCAGGGAGTGGACAGAGGCTCAGCTCAGTCCTGGGCAGTCAAGGCACCACGCCCTGCCCACCCCGCCCCTCCAGACCGGCTGTGAGTTTGGGCTGGGATAAACCTCAGCTTGCTGTGTGGCCTTGGCCAAGCCTCTTTACCTCTCTAGGCCCATTTCCCCCGAGGGAGCTGGGGTTACCTCCTTGGCTTTGTCCTTGTGCCCTTGGGACTTCACATGCTCCACAAACTTTCGAGGAGTCTTGAAGTAGCGGTTGCAAACAGTGCAGAAGGGTCGCAGGGATTGTTTGGCGATCTGGGGAAAGGAGGACAGGCCAAGTAGGTGCCAGGTGGTGTCCCCAGCTGCAAGCCCCCTAACTGGCAGCCAGTCAGTGCCTCCCTCTGCAGCCCCACCATGTCTGTAACAAGCCCGTCTGTGCTCTGCCCTGCACCAGAACATAGACAAACACATCTCTTCCCTACGTGGGTGGCTATGAGATGGGATGGCAGATGGCAACAGAGAGACAGGATAGACACAGAGTGAAGGCAGGAAAAAGGGCAGCCACGCAAAGGACTCCCGTGAGCTCCATGGCTGAATGGTAGGGGACAGATGGGGAACCTGAAGCCCAGTGAAGAAACATGACTGATGTATCCAGAAACCACACTGTGAGTTACAGTCGTGCAGAGACAAAGACCAACATTTACTTTCCGCTCCCAACTTGGGGCTCCCTCCTTCCCAGCAGGTGCCTCTGCAGCACGCAGGCCCTCCTACCTTGTGGTCCTGTGTCCTGCGGTGTTGGATCAGGTCCCCCATGTAGTAGATCTGGCAGGTGTTGCACCAGCGCCTTGGTGGAGGGTCTCTGAATGACGACAATCAAAACGGGTACAATGTGACACTATGTTCTGGTTGGAAAGACAGCAGCCATCCCAGACTGCTCCATAAATGTAATGCAATTCCAATTGCAATTCCAGCAGGATCTTTTTTGAAACTTAACAAAAATGGTTCTCAGGTTCATCTGAATGAACAGTCAAGCAAGAATAACCAAGGAAACTTTGGGGCAAGAGGGATGAAATTTAGAAGCATTTGGGATACCAGCCATTAAAATTAAAACCACGAGCTACAATAGTTAAAATTGTGTAATGTGATGTATACCCTGACAGTGTAGCAATGGGAAAGAACAGAAAGTCCTAAACAGGTTCAAATATTGATGACAATTCAGCTTCTGACAAATTGGTATTGAAAAGCATAGATTATACAATAAGTTATGTCAGGACAATCTGCTGTTCACTTGGAGAAGGAAAGCCTTTGGCTCCCCCCTTCTGCCTACTTCAAAATAAATTCTAGCTGGACTACTAGAGAGAATCAAGTGTAAAAATCAAAACCAGACCGGGTGCAGTGGCTCACGCCTGTAATCCCAGCACTTTGGAAGGCCAGGGCGGGAGGATCACTTGAGCTCAGGAGTTCAAGACCAGCCTGGGCAACATAGTGAGATCCTGATTCTTAAAAAAAAAAAAAAAAAAAAAAAAATTAGCTAGGAGTGATGGTGCCTGGCTACTAAGGAGGCTGAGGCAGGAGAATCACTTGAAAAAAACACCCATCAAAACCATTTACTTTAAAAAGTGGAGGGCAACTATTTATTCATATATTATATATATATAATCCCGGATTGGGGCGGATCTTTCTACATATAACATCAAAGCCAGAAATCATAAAGGAAAAAATTACGTAAAATTAAAACTCGTACACCTTGCAAAATGTCACAAAGCCCTGGTAAGAACCCTGTTGTGAAGGGCTGTTCAGAGACATGGGAAGTGTTCACATATGTCGGGTGCCATGATTCTAACTTTTATCTTTTTAGAGATTGCATAAACACAGAAAGGAACATGGGCTAAGCTGGGTTAAAATGTGATATTCTTTATGTCTGGGCAATGGGGTTATGGGCAATTTTTATCTTCTTGTGTGTCTGTGTTCTTGTATTTTCCAAATGTTATACAATGAACAAATTGTTTTCATAATCAGAAAAAATTTTTTAAAATTCAAAAAAGGCACATCAACCACATAGCATGGGTACCAGGCTTAAGGGTTTAGGGACACTTATTGTCCTCAGCAAAATCCTTATTTTTTTCTTTTTTTGAGACAGGGTCTTGCTCTGTCGCCTGGGCTAGAGCTGGCCCTGCCCACCTACGCCCAGGGGACAGCATTTCTTAGAGAGGCTGTCTCACGACAGTGCTGTCTCCGGGATCCAGCTGCAGTCCTCACCTTCCCAGTGACATGTGCCAGAAACACTGCTCCGTTTTGCTCAGGCCAATTAGTGTCTTACAGAAACTGCAGAAGACCCCATCTGATACAAGAGGACAGTATCAATGTGCACATGCTGGGGACCAAGGGGAGGGTTACTTTGTTTTACAAATTGTTGTTTGCACTGCAGTGCAGCTGGGCACTGACAGACATGTGGCTCTGATTACTACTGGCAGGTCCAGGAGGCCACCATCATGGTGACATAGCTGAGGATATGTGGCCTTGAAAACTCCTATTTACCCTTCAGTGTAGATGCCCTGCCTATCGCTGGGCTTTTCTTGACCCTCCCCCATTCCTGGAGCTGTCCCCACCCCAGTAAGTCCCCTCGGGGATCCAAAATGCCGCTGCCATACCATTTCCCACGATGGATTGGGAGGACTGATCCCCTCTCTGCCCCACTGGACCCGATCCTGGAATCCCCAGGGCCCAGCTCGGGATCCGCCCAGAGTTTCTGACTGTGCTTGGTGACAGAGGGACAGGCAGCCTATTGGAAAAGCTGTCATGTTCTTCAAGGCTTCGGGGAGGGGAGCGGGGGAAGTCATCGGACAGGAGACGCTGGATCAATCCCCCCACCTGAAGCTTGTTAACAGCCTGCTCTATGTCCTGCTAGTTTTCTTGTGTGTCACAGTGTCTATTTTTATATAGTCAAGCTCATTCTGCATGTGCAATTTTGAATCCTGTTTTACCCTGACACTGTATCATGTTTCTGCATTATTATAAATGCACGGCAAGTGTCCTATTTATTGGTTGTTCCACCAAGTGGACAGGCCTTAACTGATCCAACCAATCCCCTCATTTTGGATATTTTAGATCGTTTCCAATTAGACTTTTTCATCATTATATGAACTGCAAAGAACATCTTTGTGAGTCACCTTTTTCCTGTGTTTGTGATTATTTCACATACGTATAAAAGAACTTAAGGAAGCTCTTCTCAAAGGCAGAAGCGGCTAACAGAGCCACCAGCTGCCACTGCAGAGGAGCTCCCTGTCACGTGCAAGTGGAGGCCAACCAAGAGCCCTTCCTATTCCTTCGTCTCCACTTGGGGAGCTTCAAACTGTGACCTCTGTAAACTCAGGACAGAGTCCCTGACCAGTGACTCAAGGGACTGTCCAATTTGGCCTCCATAGGATTTGTTTTGTTTCAATTCTGAACTAGCTGTTAACATTTTGAAATCAGTAGATTTCACATACAGATCTGGATTTCTGAATTCTTCTTAAAAAAACTAGGAGAACAGGAGTTAAGAGGCAGCTGTCGTGTAAGACAGGTCACATCCCCCAGGTGGCCCAAGGCAATACTGTCCTGCTGCTCTGAAGACACCTCCCAGACCCTGTAGGCCTCTGTGACTGCAGGGTCCTGAGAGTTCCTCCAGCTTCCTAGAAAGCCTTCTCACCCCAAGAACTAGTCCCAGACTCCAGGGGACTGAAGATTCTGATCAACCAAGCCCCCATGACAATGGGAAGGGGAAACGTAAGGAAGTCCTACCCTCCGGCCACAAGATGAATTATCCTCACCATGGGGCCCCCTTGGCTGGGGTTGGCATATATGCCAGGGGAACAGGGGTCTGTGCCACAACCTACCCCCTCCCATGACGGTGGTCACACTATTCCTGCCTGGATAGAGCCATGGGAGGCTGTCGTGAATTCCTGCACCATACCGCTCACCAGGCCATCTTACACATGGGGAAAACTGAGGTTCAAGGTCACACAGTGACTGGTGTGAAGAGGCCTGGGCGGGAAGGGCAATGCTCAACCTGAAGGCAGACCTTGCAGATGGCAGATTCAAGCCTGGTCCATGAGATTGCCCACCCCCCAGCAAAGACCTTCCATGACCCCCCACTCACTCGGACTCTCTCTCCAGGACATCACGGGGCACGGGCAGCAGGGACAACAGGCAGGCCTGGCTCATGTGCTGGATCTCCCCGAGCCGCTGCTGGTGCTGAGCGTCCGACATGTGGTCCTGGAACTCCTGCAGTGGCGGGGAGTGAGGGTGGGCAAGGCTGGGCCTGGGGAGGGAGACTCCAGCCTCAGCCTCACCACCGGAGGCTCTTCTCTCACCGCAGCCCTGCACAGGCTGAGCAGGCAGAGCGAGCACAAAGCAGCCTGGCTCGCCTCCGGGCCTCCATGCCTCTGCTCAGGCAAGGCACAGGGTGCAGAGGTAACCACAGCAGTAGCAGTAATAATACAAGTGCGATGCTGTTATTGTTACTGTTGTGCTCGCTTCAGGCCAGGCATGGGCTCATGGCTCCAACATCAAGTCGCCAAGTCCCCAGAACCACCCAATGAGGTGGCTTCCAAATGTTCCTTTATCTGACACAAGAGGAAACTGAGGAACGGGGGTGGGATTCAGAGGCCCACACAGCTGTTCAGAGCCAATTTGAAACAGGTCTGCCTGATTCTAAAAGCCTGCCTCCTTGGCTCTTCAGGAAATGTTTCTGGTGCAAACGCACAACTGGGCTCCAGTGCCCAGTGCAGCCCCTGAGGCAGCCGGGGGAAGGGCCGGCTGGACACCCCGTGGAGACCCTCCACTCTCCCCCACCACCCTCCTACCCGGCCTGGCTTTGCAGTACCTGCTGGCTGGCGCAGTTGGCCTTGCAGATGTAGCAGAAGAACTGGAGGGCCTGCTTAGCGGGCGCACTGGCAGCCGCGAGGGTGGTGGAGCTGGAGTCGCCGGGACGGGGCCCCGGTGTGAGGGGTACGGTGCTAAAGGCCCGGCTGTCGCTGCTCTGCAGGATGGTGACCTTCAGGGAGCCCCCAGCGCCCCACACCTGCACCGGGAGCAGGAGCAGCGTTTCCACCAGCTGGGCGCTTACGGCGGGCCAGGCCCGCACTAAACATCTGTGAGCATTGCCTCATCAGACCTTCCTGACAGAGAAACTGAGGTGACAGCTCTGAGCTGTCAGGTGACTGCCCTGGCTCACATGGCTAGAACATATTACAGTCAGGATGGGAACCCAGGTCCACCTAACTCTAATGGCCACCCTGCCCCCACTCCTGTGACAGATGGGGAAACCGAGACCCAAGCAGGGAATGGGTTTGCCTGTGGGTTCGCTCAGATGCCGAGCCGGGACCCGAGCCCCACAGAGCAGCTTCCGCGCGGTGCGCTCTCCACCAGAGCACTGTTACCCAAGTGCGGGGACCGGGGGCTCTAGCGTGTGGATGGGGAGGCGGGAAAGGACTCCTGTCACCTGAGGTACCCCAGGTCTTTGAAGCAAGAGAGTCCCACACAGACCCAGCACCATCAAACCCAGTCCGGTCTGCCCATGCGCCCCAGGCAGAGGGCTGCTGTACCATTTCACAGGTGGGGAAACGGCGGGGACCCTGAGGTGACCTGGAGCGGCAAGGGGCCACCCCACTGCTGGGCCCTGTGGCCCTCATACTGCCACATCAACACCTCGACCCACCCCTAGCATCTCTCTCGCTCTTTTTTCACATTCTCCCACGTCCCGGCCGCTGGCTGCCTCCTCCCGGCTCTCTCCCACGCGGGCCTGGGTGCCCACTGGCTCTGGTGAGGCCTTCTCCGAGCCTGAAATGACAGATGAGCTCTGTTTCCCAAAGTGCGCCTCCCAGCCTGCCCCCAGAGGGACCAGGAGCTGCCTTCTCTGCCCACAGCCAGGACCTTGAAACCCCTGGTGTGGGTGGCCTTGGACCTGGGTTCCAGGCCCAGCCCTCTGCCGCAGGCTGCGCTGGGAGGAACGAGGGCCCAGGCAGAGACGTCCCATCACCAGACGGGCTGGGAGCCCGTGCTCACTTACCTCCTCCACCTTCCGCTGTATCAGGCGGCGTTTCCCGCACCGTGCCGTGAGCTGGTGCTTGCTCTGGTGCCGGCACGGACTCCCGTGGCTGGGTCTGAGGCTGCGCATGGACCTGCTCTGGTGGCTGCACTGGTGCCTGCACTGAAGGATGCTCTGGTGGCTGCTCCTGTGGCTGGACCCCTGGCTGTGCTTGTGTATGTACCTGTGGATACGTCTGTGTCTGGGCCTGCTTCTGCAGCTGCAGTTGCACCTGTACAGGGGGCTGAGAATGTGGCTGTGGCTGCACCTGCTTCTGTGGCTCTGCCTCCTGCTGCAGCGGCACCTGCCTTGGTGGCTGTGAATGTGGCTGTGGCTGCACCTGCTTCTGTGGCTCAGCCTCCTTCTGCGGCTCTGGCGGCACCTGCTTCTGCTGTGGCATGAAGTGCTCTGGAGATGTCTGTGTTTGTGCCTGCTTCTGCAGCTTCGGCTGCACCTGGGTGTCCACTGGTAGCATCCGTGGCTGAGTCTGTGGTTGCACCTGGGCCTGGATCTGCAGGACCCGTGGCTGGAATCGTGGCACCACACGGGCTTCCAGGGGCTCAGGCAGCAGCTCCGGTGTCTGTGTCTGCTTTGGTACTGTCATCCGGGCCTGTGGCTGGACCTTTGCCTGTAGCTGCCCTGGGGGTCCCTTCTCTGCGGGCTCCTCTGAGCTAGGAAGGAGCAAAAGAAAATCAAGTCATGTTTTCTAAGAGGCCCAGGGCTTCCAAGAAAGGCTAAGACACAGTGTCCAATGCTAACTCTACCACTTATAAGCTGGGGGATTTGGGCAAACTCCTTTGGCTCTCAGGGCCTCAGTTTCACCTCAGTAAATGGGGGAGGACTGTCCTCACCTCCCAAAACTTGCTAACATGTATCCAGTTAGCCCTGTAACCCCACCCACTCTCTGTGGTCCCAGATGAACATCGTCACCCCTTCAACCAGGCCACCCAGCCTGGCCTCTGGGGGCTCAGTCCCAAGGAAGACGCCAGAGTCTGGCCTGGAGCCTCCCCAGGAAAGGTGCAGGAATAAGTCTGACCTTCTTCCTAGCCAGGAGCCAAGGCCCTTTCCTTGCTCCAGCTCCACTGAAGGGCACCACCTCTGCCACCCCACCCCTGCCTCCGCAGGAATGAGAGTGCAGGGCACCAGGCCCGGGGTAGGTTTTTGGCATCAGTTACCTCTTCATCCTCTTGGCTGGTGGCTCAGACACCTCACAAGGCTCAGGCCTGGGTGCTGGAGTGCATCTCTCATTAGGGATGTCATCTGAGCAGGGGGGAGAGCCTTGGTCTGGAGGGGAGGCAGCAGAGGGAGGGAACACAGATGCCGTGTAGAACGTGTCTGAGCTCCGGGAGACGGGGCCCGGGCTCGACCTCTCCCCCCTGAACCAAGAAGCCCTCATCCCATATCTGCCTACATCACCTGCAGACCCTACACCCTCCTGCCCAACCCACGTCCCTCTGGAGGGCCAGCAGCCTCCTCCTCACCTCCTGGTGGGCTCGCTCGGGGCTCTGCGGCATCCTCAGACCCCTCGGGGGGGTCTGAATGGTCTTCCACAGGCATGGTCTGAGAAGAAGAATCCTGCTTCCTTTCAGAAACCATTTTTGACATTTGCCACCCACCCCTGTAAATACCCCCTTGCCCAAGAGTGGCTGCAAGAGTCCCCCAGAGGATGAAGGGCCCCAGGGCCACCAAGCAGATGATTGTAAAAACTCTAGGAATCATGTCTAGAGGGTTCCACCTTAGCTGCCCATTAAATAAGCCCAGGTTTGGGGGACATAGCCTTCTCCTGACCCTCGGTGCTGCCTCGATTTCCCACCTCTTCCCCACAAAGCAGCCAGAAAGACCCTTCCAAGTACAAACCCAATCATTCCTCTTGTCTCTTCCAGGCTAAAGCCGGCCCGTGGCTTCCTGGAGCCCTGAAGTACTGCTTACCCCAAGCGGGGAAACACCTTCCCCGAGCCCCACCCCTGCCCAGCACACCCTGGCCTCTGCCCCGCCTGGCAGCCTCAGCCACCCCCACTTGCCACCCCTCACTCATCCACAGTGGCCTTCTCTCTGGTCCAGCCCCAGGCCGCTCCCTGGCCCAGGCTTCACCCAGAGCCTCAAAGGCACTTCTTACAGGAAGCCCTCATGACTCCAGACTAGTACAGGTCCCCAGAAGACTTTTGGTTTCCTTTTTGTTGCATTTTCCACAGTCTTAAATAAATGGTCGGAGCATTATTTTCATTAATATGGCTCGCTCCCACCCCCACCCCCACCCAAGACCTCAAGGAGGGCCAGGCAGGTGCATCACCACCGAGTGCCCTGCAGGGGCCTACAGACATCTGCGGAATGAACACATGGCTCTGGCCATTTCCTGCATCCCAGGAAGCCCCCAGAAGCCCCCAGGAGCCTGCAGCCTCCCTCCCTCCCTCCCGCTAAGCCCGAGGAACCAGCCCCGAGCAGGGAGTGGCAATCTGTACAGCACCTCAGGACTCTGTGCCCTTCAGAAACTACCCAGCTGTCACCCTGCATGACACAGACACTGGCCCGAGAGTTAGGAGGCCTGGGCTCTGCGTCTGCCACGACAGCTGCGCAGCCCAAGGCAAGCCCCAGCCCTCCCCAATCTCTGAGCCTCAGTTTTCCTGTATGTAAAACAGAGGCAGGGCGGGTTGGACACTAGACACGACCATGTTATGACAAAGCACCCAGGAAAGGGTGCGTTGCCCCTGCCCCAGAATGCACTCAGGAGCAGGGCATGAGCGAGGAACTGCAGGGACCTTCAGGGACAGGACAGTCTGGGAGGAGGTGATTCCCTTTGCAGACTTTCTGCTTAAGTCAGGGAAAGGTTTAACACCTCTCAGACACGCAGAGAGCCCCAGAGCTGCAGGTTGGAACCTTTAGACGGCAACAGTGTATAGCTTAGGATTTTATAACATTGTTCTGCCCCCAGTTATGTCTCTTGTACTTCTATGTACGGCAATTCATTTAGACAGTTTTTAAAATTTCAGGTTGTGATATAACATTTCCTTTTAAAATAAATGTAACTAAAATAAATGTAACTAAAAAGAAGCCAGTTCACTTAAAGCCAGCTGTCAGAGC
This sequence comes from Cheirogaleus major, assembly GCA_963574435.1. NCBI lineage: Eukaryota > Metazoa > Chordata > Mammalia > Primates > Cheirogaleidae > Cheirogaleus > Cheirogaleus major. The sequence continues at coordinate 41,128 of CAUYPO010141182.1, read as the reverse complement.
AGTAGCCAGCAGTCACGTGCAAGCACTTGAAACAGGGCCAGTCTGAATTGAGAGGTAAGTATAAGAATACACACAGGATTTTGAAGATTTAGGATTTCTTTTTTTAAAAAAAGGAATGTCAGCTGGTACAGTGCCTCATGCCTGTAAACCTAGCACTCTGAGAGGCCGAGGCAAGAGGATTACTTGAGGCCAACAGTTCGAGTCCAGCCTGAGCAAGAACAAGACCCCGTCTCTACAAAAAATAGAAAAATTAGCCGGGCATGGTGGCGCATGCTTGTAGTCCCAGCTACTTGGGAGGCTGAGGCAGGAGGATTACTTGAGCCCAGGAGTTTGAGGTTGTAGTGAGCTAGGCTGACGCCACAGCACTCTAGCCCAGGTGACACAGTGAGACTCTGTCTCACAAATTAATATTAAAACTAAAAATTAAAAAAAAAATAATATAAGATACCTTATTCATTTTTTATATTGATTACAGGTTGAAATAACTTTTTTTTTTTTTTAAAAGAAACAAGGTCTCCCTCTGTCACCCAGGTTGGAATGCAATATCTAGGACTACAAGAGTATACCACCACTCCTAGCTAATTTTTTTATTTTTATTTTTATAGAGAAAAGGTCTTGCTAGCTATCTAGTCTGGTCTCGAACTCCCTGCCTCAAGCAATTTTTCTGCCCTGGCCTCTCAAGAGTGCTGAGATTACAGACATGAGCCACTATGCCTGGCCAATATATTAGTAATATTCATTTCACCCATTTCTTCTTCTTCTTCTTCTTCTTTTTTTTTGAGACAGAGTCTCACTCTGTTGTCAGGGTTAGAGTGCCATGGCGTCAGCCTAGCTCACAGCAACCTCAAACTCCTGGGCTCAAGGCATCCTCCTGCCTCAGCCTCCTGAGTAGCTGGGACTACAGGCAAATGCCATCATGCCTGGCTAATTTTTTCCATTTTTAGTTGTTTGGCTAACTTCTTTCTATTTATAGTAGAGATAGGGTCTTGCTCTTGCTCAGGCTGGTCTCAAACTCCTAAGCTCAAGCAATCCTCCGGCTTCAGCTTCGCAGAGTGTTAGGATTATAGGCGTGAGCCACCGCGCCCAGCCACACCCATTTCTTTTTATTTTATTTATGTGTTTACTAGAAGATTTTAAATTACATGTATGGTTCACATTTTATTTCCACTGGGTAGCCTGATTTTAAGAGAAATATTAAGTAAATAATAGAACTGCTGGTGTTTGGGCATGGCAAAAGTCATGCCGGGGGTACAGGAATATATGAAGTTTGGGAAATGCTAGATAAGCCCCCCCAATTTTACAGGTGAGGAAACTGAAGCACAAAAAGGAAGTGTGACCTGCCCAAAGGCCCAGGATGATCCCAAGTGGGTGGAGGTTGGCCTGATGCCCAGGTGTCCCCTCTCCCACTCCCATCCACACCTGCTCCAGCCCAGCCACCACTTACCTTGCGATTGGGGGTAGTGGAGGAGGGGGTCCGGGCCTGTTTCTGTGAGGCCCGTCCTGAGAGGTTGAGCTGAGATGGGTTAATGGGGACCCCAACAGGAGGGGGGCCCAGGAGGGACTGGCGAGTAGCCTGGGGAAAGAACTGCTGCAAATTTGGAGTGGCCAGCTGGGGGGATGTAAGGCTGGGGGTTGTCAGGCTCGGGGTTGCCATGTTGTAGCCTCGGAAGTTACCTGCGGGCAAGAAGAGAGGAGAAGCGGGGTCACACTGTGGTCAGGTGGCAGAGGCTAAGGTCAGGGTTCAGTCCCCCAGAGCATCATGGGAACATCACAGATAACTTTGAAAGAAACCCTTCCCACCCAAGGGCAGTGAGAGGGAGGAGATGAGAGCTGAGGCTCACTGTGGGTGTGGTGGCGAGGGAGGCTTTAGGGCTGCTTTTCTGTTCCAGTTGGGGGTGGAGGGGTGCTGCCTTTTCCCTCCCAGATACCTCCCGGTCAGCAGCTGAGCACCCCCAGCAGCCATGCTTTAGGGCCTGCCTTAGGGCACGTGAGACACCTTGCACAGCACCCACAGGGAGAACCAGCAAGATGGCTGGTCCCAGGCTGTCGCGGTGGCTCACGCCTGTAATCCTAGCACTCTGGGAGGCCGAGGCGGGAGGATCGCTCAAGGTCAGGAGTTCAAAACCAGCCTGAGCAAGAGTGAGACCCCGTCTCTACTATAAATAGAAAGAAATTAATTGGCCAACTAAAAATACATAGAAAAAATTAGCCGGGCATGGTGGCGCATGCCTGTAGTCCCAGATACTCAGGAGGCTGAGGCAGAAGGATTGCTTGAGTCCAGGAGTTGGAGGTTGCTGTGAGCGAGGCTGACGCCACGGCACTCTAGCCCGGCAACACAGTGAGACTTTGACTCAAACAAACAAACAAAAAAAGATGGCTGGTCCCTGAACAGGGAACCCCAATAAGACACTCCTCCCACCACCAGCCACCCTTCCTCAAAGGCCGATGACGAGCCTGGCACTGTGCCACGCACGTTCCATATGTCCATACACTGCCCCAGTCACTTGGCCCAGCAAGCATCAGGGTAGGTTTTATTTCTACCAGTGACAAAGGAGACACAAAGTAGAGAAATAGCTTTCCCCCAGTCCCCATGAAAGACACTGCCATCCACCCACTGGCCCTAGCCAGGATTCTGGGGGCCTCCAGATTCCTCCTTTTCTTTACCCTATCCCCATCCTAGCCACCCCCAAATCCTATCAACTCTCCTATGCCTCTTCCCCTCTCCATCCCCACTCCCACCTGCTCCCTTCCAAAGCCACTTCATCCCTTGCCTGAATTTCAGCCACAGCCTTCACACAGAGTGGCAACAAACAGTGGTCTTTCCAAAACCATATTCTGATCTACTCCCTCCTCTGCCCCAAACTGCTCCTCAGCTCCCTGCTGCTCAGGAACAAAGCTCATTCCTCACTGTGCCAGGTTTGGCCCTGCCCATCTCCCCAGCCTCCTTTCTTGCCATTCTCCCCACGTGTCCCCACTGCATTCCAGTTATATGTCCCTGTGCAGTCCTTCAAACATCTTGCCTCAGGGCCTTTGCACATGCTGTTCCCTCTGCCTGGGCTGCTCTGCCGCACTAACTCCCAGCCATCCTTCAGACCTCCCTTTAGGTGTCTTTCCTCCAAGAGGCCTTCTCAGACTCCCCCTGTGTCCCCACAGGCCCCAGCTTCCCTGTCCTAGGACCAGCTGCATAATTTCCTTATCTGCCTCCTGCTACACCTCATCTGACTCAGCTCCACACCTCAGGGAAGGCCAGAGCTTGGGAAGTGTGTGAGGCATGAAAGACAGAACTCTGGTCCTGAAGCTGAAACAGGAAGCACAGGGGTTAAAGGCATGGGTCAGCTGTGCTGAGAGAGCTAGGTTCAAGTCCAGACTCTCTAGCAGGAGCTCTGTGACCTTGAGCAAATCAGTTTCCCCTTCTTAGCCTGAGTTCCCTCACCTGTTAAGTTGGGATGAAAATAGTGCTTGCCTCACAATGTGTTATGAGGATTCAATGAGATATACAAATGTGCCTGGTATATAGTAAATGTTCGATTAACATTAACTTGAAACAAATACATATCCACATATGTGCAGAGAGAGCCAATCAGCTCTTAAAAACAAGACAAAAAATGAAACAGCCTAAAAGAAAAATGGACATAGGACATGGACAAGTCACAAAAAGAAATACAAATGTTTAACAGACAAATATAAAATGTTCAACTGCACTAGCATGCCAAGAAATGTAAATTCAAACATTAATGATATAGCTTTTTTGCCAATGAATTTCATAAATTATATGTATATATACATTTATATATATATATAAAAAAAAAGCATATAATACCCAATGTTGCTGTGGGCATGGTGAGACCGGCACTGTCATACGTGGCTGGTGGCATTGCAAACTGGTCCAGTCCTTTAGGAAAGCAATTTGGCAATACTTATCAAGAGCCATAAAACATCCATCCCCCCTGACTCAGTCAGAACATAGTCTCAAACATCATATTCATCCTACTGTTATTTAAAATAGCAAAAAAATATAAATAAATCAAATAAATAAAACAAGAAAAAGAGAAAAAAGGAAACAGCTGAATAACTGACAGGTTTACATAAGCAAGGGCACACCCCTCCAGTGGGATGTTAAATAGTTATTAAAAGTAATCTTGGCAGAGACTGTCATACAGTAAATGATCATGCCATTCTATTCAGTAAAAAAGAAACAATATATAGCCTCTCAGTTATAGCAATCATAGTAATCACATACAAATCTCAAGTCTGTGGCTAGAAAAAATGGGAAGAAATACACCGAAATACTGACTGGTGATTTTCTTCAGGAGGTGAGTGAGTCTACAGATGACAGTTTGCATTTTCCTATCCCTTTTAAAAAAAAAATAAATTTCACTTTGAAGAGTGTGATTTTAAAATGAGAAAGAAAAAGGGGAAGATATGTATGTATATGCTGTCAGTCCCTGTGTGTGGTTTTCTCTCCCACCCAGGACCGTCCACACCCATGTTGCCCTGGTAGGGCTGAAGAGTGATGACCATCTAATCAACACCTACATACTACGTGACCATGGGCACATGTCCCCTCTCTGGGCCTCAGTTTCTTCATCTTTAAAATGGGACTGTGGGTATACTTCCCTTTAGGGTTATCAGCAGCATCTTGGAAGGAAGAACTGAGACTGCTCTCCCTGTGGGGAAACTGAGGCAAGGCCACAGGCTTAATACACAGGGCTAAAGACAACTGCACAGGGATCCAGGTGGTCAGGAGGCCCAGGCCTCGATCCAGCTCAGCCACTGTTGATGCTGTGTGACCCAGGGCAAATGCCTTCCCTCATCTGTCAAAGAGCATCTAATCTGAATGTGAGTGAAGTGTGCTGAGTACTGCCTGAAGAGCCAGCGCCATGGCCAAGGGCACACCTTTGCAATCAGACAGCCCTGTGCTCGGCTCAGCAGCTTCAGAACTTTTACCTTATGGAGCTTCGATGTCCTCATTTGTAAACAGGGTGCTGAGAGTAGCCGCCTCTCAGGGTCACTGTGTGGATTTAGTGAGATTTATGCAACGGGCCTGCTGAGAAGCTATGGCTAAAATAGACAGAAGGGGCCGGTAGCCATACCTTGCAACTGCTGCAAGAGCAAAGCTCTCTGCAGCACAGAGCCGTTGAGGAGAGAGGCCGAGTTGGTGCCCTGGAGACTCAGAAGCTGCTGCTGTGGCTGCTGCTGGGGGAGCCCCCTGTGTGTTGGGAAGGGGTGTCAGAGGGTTATTGGGAAAGTCAGACCCTCCTCTTCCCTGAGACCTCTCACCTTCATTCTCTGCCCCCCTCTAGAGTACACAGAGGACCCCCTGGGCGTGCAACTGATGACCTCCAGGACCCAAACGGGGATGCCCCTAGACGAAAGCACTGGGATGGGGGACTTCAAGACATGGGCCTGAGAGGCAGAGCTAGAGCCACCGGTCCCCTAGGTGGGGAACTCACCGGCTGAGGGCCAAGGGCAATGGGGCCTGTGATGCCGACTGCTGGAGCAGCTGCTGGAGCTGCAGCAACTGCTGCTGCTGCAACTGCTGCTGCTGGAGCTGCTGCTGCTGCTGCTGCTGCAACTGCTGGAGCTGCTGCTGCTGCTGCTGGTTGAACATGGTGGCTGGGGACAGGAAGGGGGGTAAGGCCGGGTCCCCTCCACGGGCCGGTCCAGCTCTCCTCCCACCCATGGCCACTCGCTGCAACCCATCGCCCGCGACTACTGCCTGCGGAGCCTCACGGCCACACTCCCAGGCCTGACAAGAGCGGGCCACATTTGCGCCCCCATCCTTCCAATCCACCTCTAATCCTGCCAGAAGCAGGATTCTACCACCCTCCTGCCAACTTCCCCCATGTCCTGCCAACAGTCCCTCGTCAAACCCCCAGCCTCGCCCTCCATCTCTCTAACTCTGGCGGCTCCATCCTTCCAACCCAAATTCGCCTGCCACCCCCACCCTCAGCCTCCCTCTGCGCCCATCACTTCCTGATGCGGCGCCTCCCCACTCACACCCCCTTTGTGATACCGAGACGGTCCCCCTCGTGCCTGTGTTGTGACAATAACATCCACACCCGCCTCCAACCTTTCCCTTTCGTCCGTGAACCCTGCCGGACAGCTGCCCTCCGCCCCCTCCGCCAGCCCCTCCCCCGCAGACACCGCCACCACTGAATCCCGTGACCCCGGCGCCCTCGGAGCCCTCAGCCTCCATCCCCACTGCACTGACCCGGCGCGGCCCGGCCCGACGCGGCCCCAGCCCCGCACCTCGCTCCCCGCGCGGCCTCTGCCACGGCCACGGCCAGCCTCCGCCCCGCGCCCCCTCAGCCCTCGCGCCTTCCCCGCCGCGCGCGGGCCGGCGGACCCCGGCTCGCAGGCTCCAGGGCTCCCCGCGGCTCGGCCGGGGCCAGTCGCTCGGAAGGCCCGACTGTGGGCGGGGCCGGGCCGGGGCAGCGCCACCTGGGGGCCCGGAGGTCCTGGAGTCGCCGGCGCCGCGCGCGGGTCACGCTGCCGAGGCGCCGCCAGCTCACCCGGCGCCTGGGCGGCTTTGGGCGCGGCTCGGGGGTGCCGGGGGGTCCTGGGCAGCGCAGACCCTCCGCCCCGCGTCCTCCTCATCGGTGAGGGGCAGCTCTGAGCCCGAGGTCCGTCTGTCGCCCGGAGGAGTCTGTCGTCCGGCGGGGACACCGCGGGGCACTTCCAGGAGGACCTGTCCCCAACCGACCTCCCCGCGGCCGCCCCCAGCCCGCGATCCTGGGGGCCGGCGCGCGGCTGCGGTGGGAGGGGGCGCGCAGCCAGCCCATTACATTCGGGCCCGGCCCGGCCAGGGCGCGGCCGAGGTCGCACCGCCCGGCAGGAGCTCGCCCTGGGAGGGGGCGAGGGGGGCCCGCTCGAAAGTATTTTTTCTCATCAGATTTGGCTGGGGTGTGTGTCAGGAGAGCTGAGTTCAGTTATCAAATATGGCCCTGCCCCGCATCCTGCCCCTAAAGCTGTCCTGCGCCCAAGGACCGCTGGAATGACGACGACTTTATGCCCCGTCCCGGGCCCAAACCATCCCTGTTCCTCGCTGGCCACCCCGTCCCCTTTCCTGCGTCCCCTTTCCTGGCGCACAGCTGGAGGCCGCGGTAAGCGCGGCGCCGACAGCGAGCGGGCACCGCGCAGGTGGCACCGGGGACGCGCGGCCCGCGCCGGCCCCGTGCTGGGACCCAGGGCGCTCCTGCCGCGGAGCCCGCGTGTGGACAAATCGCTGCAGTCGTGTGACGAGCGCTGCCCCGAGCTGTGCGCCAGCTCCGCTGCGGCGGGCGGCGGCTGGGGAGCCTGGCTCGGTCCGGACCAGTCGCGAAAGTGGCCCAGCGTGGCCGGAGCGGGGCGGCGGCTGGGCCAGGGGGACGCCAGCGCCCGCGCGTGCACAGGCAGCCTGCGAGGGGGGCTGCGAGCGCCAGACCGAGGGGGCGGCCCTATCCCCGAAGGGCAAGGGCGGGGAGCTCTAGGCAGGACGGGAAGCCCGCGAGTGGCAGCAGCAAATCCGCGGATTAGAAGAGTCGCTCTGGCGAGAACCAAGGCCAGCAGTGGGGAAGGAGAGGGCGAGTCAGGACCGCCCAGGCTGATGCTCGCACACACCTTGATGCCAGCGCTGGAGACGCCCGGATCGAATCGGGGCTCCCTGCCTTCTGGTTGGGCCACCTGGCCCACCGGAGTCCTCTCAGCCGGTTTCCGCGTCTGTGAAATGGGTGCCCCCTCCCATGGGGGTGTGAGGATGACATTACATAATGCTTAGCACTGGCACCTGGCGCAGGGTGAGCTTAGCAAATTGCCAAAGTAAAAAACAAACTGAAAATAATGCTCATGCTGGGGAAGGTAGGGAAGCCAGCAAGCACTAGCTTCCTGCGTTGGTTCATCGTTCTGCAAAGCAATTTGCAAATTTTCTATCAATACTCTTGAATATGTTCTGCCCTTTGACGGGGTAACCCCACTTGTAGGGATCTAGCCTAAGAAAATGATCAGAAATGACACTTTTAAAAGCCAGCAGGTTGCTCACAGAAACATTATTTATACTAGCTGTCTGGAAAATAATCAACTTCAGAGAAACAGCTAAATAAATCATGGTGTCTGCCTCTTAAGGAATAGCACACAGCCATCAGAAATTATGTTTTCAAAGAATATTTAAACACTCACAATATGATGTAAAGTGAGCTCAGCAGGTAACAAAATTGCATGCACATTATAATCTCAGTTTTGGAAAGAATAAATATATGTGTGTAGTGGGCTCATGGGGTTTTTCACTTTCACTCCTTTTTTATAATTTTCTATGTTCGGTTTGGATAACTTTATCATGCAGGGAAAGTGAACTTTTTTAACTTATTTTTTTAATGTGTAAGACCTTGTGCTGCCTTCTTGAAGACCAGACAAGAGAGTGGATGGGAATACTCTGGAGACACTTTTAGGGATAATTGCTTTTAATCAAACCTTTGCAGGCAAAGCCCCCCCAAGAATATCTTTGGTGGCAGAAGAGAGGCCACATCTCTATGTACCCCAAATAAAGTTGAGGCTGTGGAAACACCTTGAGGCCTCTTTCTTGCCTCTGTTTTGAGATGCCCCTTTATCATGAGATAAATTCTTAGACTCTGTGGATCTCTGTGTGCAGACCTGTTCTCTCTAGGAATCTACCATTTCTTCTCATGACGATGCCACATGCTGTGATTATTACAGCTTTGGAATATGTTTTGGTGCCTGATAGTACAAGCCCCTGACATTGTTATTATTTAAAGAAAATTCCTAATCATATATATATATATATATATTTTTTTTTTTAAGATAAATTACAGAATTTTGTCAAACCTTCCTCAGCCCCAAATTCCCACCAGCATCCTGACTGGTGTTGCACTAAGTGTGCTTAAGTTGGAGAAGAACTGACATTTTTACCCTGAGTTTTCCAGTTTAAGAATGAGGTAAGGCCAGGTGCGGTGGCTCACACCTATAATCCCAGCACTTTGGGAGGCCGAGGTGAGAGGATTGCTGGAGGTCATGAGTTCAAGACCAGCCTGGGCAAACATGGCAAGACCCTGTCTCTACAAAAATTTCTTTAAAAATTGGCCAAGTATGGTGTCATGCACCTGTAGTCCTAGATACTTGGGAGTCTGAGGCGGGAGGATCACTTGAGCCCAAGAGTTCAAGGCTACAATGAGCTGTAATTGCACCACTGCACTCCAGCCTGGATGACAGAGTGAGACCCTATCACTAAAAAAACAACAACAACAACAACAACAACAACAAAAGAATGAGGTAAATGCACATTCTATGCAAGTAACAAATACTCACATGTACTCCATAAATATGAAAAATTTTATCAATAAAAATCAGCAAATCTAAGTAAGCCTCTTAAAAAAATGAAGTAAATGTCTCCATTTATTCAAGACTTGCATTATGTTATGGTTTTGCAGGTTTCTCCACCTAGCACCTGTGGTGCAGTTTCTATGGTGGCTGTTGTCGCCATTTTCCCAGCACACTTTCTAACCAGCTATTGATTATGGCATCTTTATCTTGTAATCGACACCTCCCTACCTTGCATCATTTCTGTCCTCAGCAATGTCATGTGCCCTTGATGACAGAAGCAGCTGCTGAGTTGTCCCCTTGTCCTTGGGACCCAGCTCAGAGCCCTGCACACCACAAGGTTGCCTGGTGAAGGTCTATTAAATGAGTGAGTGAATGAATGAATGGATTACTCCAAGATGCAATTTCTTCCCTTTGTCCTTGGGTTAGTGTTCATCACAGCAGTTCTTCTCTCCTTGACATCTGTGTCCATTCCCCTACAGAGGCAAGCCCCAGAGAGGTAGCTAGCACAGCGCACCACCCTGGCATAGGCAATCAGGTGGGCCCCACAACGACACCCCAACTCAGAATCCCCAGAAACAGGCGGTGCAGAGCAACATCTCCTAGTCAGGCAAGAGGCAGAGAAAAATACAAGACCATATGCTTATCATGTGGCCTCCCCAGTGGCTGTCACCCACCTGCGCCTTTTTCTATAAATAAACGTGATATGAGACACAGAGGACAGACGTGGAGAGCAGCAGGATGGGCACAGCCTTGTTGCTGCCCCTACTTTCCGGGGACACCCAGGACAGATCCCCTTCTGACTTGGGGCCTTGGTTTGGACATCTCTGCTGGACAGGACCAACCTGTGGGTAGCAAACTCTTCCTCCTTACCATGGTCAACCACACCTTCTGCTACCTTCAGGAGACTGAAGAAGTTTCTTTGGACAGTGTACTACACTATTCTAAGCCCACATTATTCACAATTCCAGGCACTGTTCCAGCGTGTTACCTAAATGATTATTACTTCACTGAATCCTCACACAATCCTATTAGTTAGGCATTATCATTACCCCCTTTTACAGATGAAAAAACTGAGGCTCAGGGAGGTGAAGTGACTTGCCCAAGGTCATCAGGTGAGAGAGTGGCAGAGGTGGTATTTGAACACCAGGCAGTCTGGCTTCAGACTTAACTATGGCACAATCGGCATGTATGGGCACCTGCCCTGTTCTGGGCTGGGGGGGGGAGCTCCTTACCATGAGATGGGGCAATGCAGGCACAGATGCCTGAACTGCCAGTGCCCAAAGGCCTAGGAAATCTTGGTGCCCAGCCCCCAACCATGTAGAGAAGGGCACTGTGTGTGCCCCAGCCTGGTCCAGCTGATTCCTCCCCAGCCACCCTGCCCCAGGCTGGGCCAGGTGCCATTGCTCTGTGCACCTGGTGTGCTTAGCTTGTCTTCCTCTCTCCTGTGAATCCGCATTCCGGCAGGGTGATCCCTGCTGTATCTTATTAACCTCTCCATCCTCTTGTGTCTCACATGAGGTCTGGCACAAAGTGGCCACTGATCCATACCTGTTGAGGAATAGAAGAATGAATGAATGAATCCAAAGAGCTAGACCCTAAGCAGACTTAGTGACTAAACATAATGTCTTGACCCAGGAGCTGTATAATAAAGCCACTGTTAATTCAACTGGCATTTATCGAGCACCTGCTATATGCACAGATGCATAGATAACAAGAGCCAGCATAGTGTAGGACATAAATGTGGAAGCTCTTAGACAAAATGATCTCCATTCACATCTTGATGTCATTACTTCTTGGCTTTGTGACCTTTGACATGTTCTCATTAACCTCTTTGTGCCTCAGTTTCCTCATCTGTCAAAAGGGGCTAATAAAACCTCTCCTTTCTGAGGGTTGGGAGATAGCGAGAGTGAATCCTCAGTATGGTAACCAGGCTGGGATGAAATATCCAGTGTGTGCGCCTGTTGTTCGTAATCTTCCCAGCACAGCTGGTGGTCAAAACCTAGGGAGCTCAAGAGAGAATTCTCCCTCTCTCATGCTCATAGTAGAGGGTCAGAGCCATTTTGAAGACTCCCATTTAATTAATTGGCCCTCAGGGCGCCCAGCTTCTCCAAGCCTGGGGAGAACCATCTGCAGCGACTCTCCTTCAGCCCCTGCCAAGCCCAATGGGGAAACTGAGGCCAGGGTAGATTTCAGGTTCATTCCCTTCCTGACTCCATACCTTTGTTTTGCTGGTTCCTCTGTCCACAACATTGTCTGTTCTCCACACCTTCCGGTGGCATTCTATTCATTCATTCTTCAAGTCCAACACAGCCATTTTTGGCAGACCAAGAAACAAAAGCAGGGTACCACTCAATAATGGAAACCTGTGCGGTCATGAACAAGGAATGTGAGTGATCTTCTACACTGAAAGACATCTAAGACACACTGTTACTAAAAAAGCAAGTTGCAGAAAAATGTATGTATCAGAGCTTCTCCGACTTTGATGTGTACAGAAATGGGCTGGAGTTCTCGGTTCTTATAAAATGCTGGTTGTGATTCAGCAGGTCTTGAGTCGGGCCTGAGATTCTGCATTTTTGACCTACTCAATTTGTTGCCCAGGCATCAGTGATACAGTAGTATGGGATATTTAGTTTGATCCCATTTCTATAAAAACAAAATGGAACAAAATAAATATATATGAGGGGGGGAGCCAAGTAATAGGCCAGGCGAGGGGACTCACACCTGTAATCCCAGCACTTTGGGAGGCCAAGGTGGGCAGATTGCTTGAGGCCAGGAGCTCCAGAACAACCTAGGCAACATGGTGGGACCCTGACTCTACAAAAAATTTAAAAATTAGCTGGGTGTGGTGGCGTGTGCCTGTAGTCCCAGCTACTCGGGAGGCTGAGCAAAGAGGACTGCTTGAGCCCAGGAGTTTGAGGTTGCAGTGAGCTAGATCTCACCACTACACTCTAGTCTCATCACAGAGTGAGACGCTGTCTCAAAAAAAAAAAAAAAAAAAGCCAGAGAATAAACCCTAAACTGTAGTGGTTATCTTTAGGTGCAAGGATGACCAGAGGCTTTGAAATACTTGTATAAAGTCTGATTTTACAATAAGTTTTACTATTGTAATTAGAGAGGAAAAAAATTAAAAATAAAAGCCCAACCAAAACACCCTATAGGCAGACATCTGTAAACTCCACCCCCTTCCCAAATGAATGGTACTGCTCATCCGGACTCCCATCTCTGTCCTATCTGGTCCTCAGAGCATAATAACAGGTTGGCCAGGAGCAGCTGCTCAGGATGTGAGCGTGTGTGGAGCTGATGCTCCAGCTGTCTGGAGGGCTGTCATCATCAGTGTCCATGCAGCTGTGGTTTAATAAGGGCCTCCAGGCTGGACGTGATGGCTCACGCCTGTAATCCTAGCATTCTGGGAGGCCGAGGCCGGTGGATGGCTCAAGGTCGGGAGTTTGAAACCAACCTGAGCAAGAGCGAGACCCAATCTCTACTAAAATAGAAAGAAATTAAATGGCCAACTAAACATATATAGAAAAAATTAGCCGGGCATGGTGGCGAGTGCCGGTAGTATCAGCTACTTGGGAGGCTGAGGCAGAAGGATCGCTTGAGCTCAGGAGTTTGAGGTTGCTGTGAGCTAGGCTGACACCACAGCACTCTAGCCCGGGCAACAGAGTAAGACTCTGTCTCAAAAAAAAAAAAAAAAAAAAAAAGATAAGGGCCTCCTGAGCACCAGGCCTGGGCCACACCTTACATGGGCATTCGAATCTGTCATTATCCCCATTATCCAGATTAGACAACTGAGGTTCAGAGACATGGAGGGACCTGGATCAAGCAGCTTGTCTAAGGTCCAGGCTAGGCTCCTAACCCACTCCCTGGTGTTGCCAAGGATAGGGCCCACTCTTTCCCCTCTTCCCACCTGGGATATTCCTCCCCCAGATTTCCACATGTGTCATTTACTAACTTCCTTGAGATATCTGCTCAATTTTTTTTTTTTTTTTTAGAAATAGGGTCTCACTCTGTTGCCCAAGCTGGAGTGCAGTGATGCGATCATAGCTCACTACATGCAGCCTCGAACTCCTGGGCTCAAGCAATTCTCCCACCTAGGCCTCTCAAAATGCTGGGATTATAGGTGTTAGCCACTACTATGCCCGGCCTCAAATTTTACCTTACCAGAGAGTTCCCTGATCACCCTCTGCATAATAGCAACACTACCCCTACCCCAACCATGCTTTTATGCTCCCCAGAGCACTCGTTGCTATGAACAAGGTTATAGATATTGGTTTATTTGCATATCATCCCCCTTTTTCCACTAGAATGCAAGCACATATGGGTAAGGACATTGTCCATTTGCTCACTGCTTTAGCTCTGGGGTCTACATAGCACCTGGCTTGATTAATGTGCATTAAATGAATGAATGAATAGTCTGCTTTGCCAGCAGTGCCTCCCACCCTGTTCACAGCACAGGGAAATAACCTGCTGCCTGCCCCCAGTAGCACAGACTAGGCTGGCCTCCCCTTCCTAGACTCCTAAGTAGGCTTCTTAAATGCAGAGGCGGACACTTTGCCTGAGGCCCCATGATCTCTCCATGTGAAAGGAATAAGCAAGGTAAGGCTGTAGGAGCCCCACTGTTTTACCACCATGCTGATGGGCTGGGGCAAAGACTGCCATGCTTGCTGGACACAGTGGCTGATGTCTGTAATCCCAGCATGTTGGGAGGCTTAGGCAGGAGGATCACTTGAGTCTAGGAGTTTGAGATTGCAGTGAGCTACGATTGTACTTCTGCACTCCAGCCTGGGTAACAGAGGAACACACTGCCTCTAAAAAACAGAAAAATAAAAGACTGCCCCTCTCTATGACAAGAGCTTTCTACTCTCCAAAGAAGGGCCTTCCAAGTGTCAGGACCCGCGCACTTGCTCTTCATTCTGCCTGGCACGCTGTTCCCCTACTCTGCCTGTGGCTGGCTCCTTCTCATTTAGGTCTCTTCTCAAATGTCACTTCCTCAGAGAACCTCCTGACTCCTCCCAGCCTAAAGTGACCTTTTCACATCCACACAGGTATCTCTGTCTTCACACTCCCTATTTCCTCCATTGCTCTTATAAACTATTTTCGTTTTTACTATTTCATTTATCTGTTTGCTCATTGACTGACTCCGCCTTGCCACCTTTATGCAGGATCTGTAGGGTAGAGCCTTGGCTGTCTTGTTCACAGCCATCTCTCCAGTACCTAGGACAGGGCCTGGCTTATAGGAGGTGCTCCGTAAATATCTAATGGATTAATGTTCCACCTTTCTCCTTCTAGAAACAAGGGAACTGAGGTCCAAAGGCGAGAAGGGGCATGCTGGAGATTAGTGTCAGAACCTAGAGAAGAAGGCAGAGAGGTCAAGTGGAGCTCTGGGTCAGGAGGCTCTAACCACGGAGGCGGCCGATCTTCTCTCTAGGCCCCCGTTTCCCCACATATAAGATGGAACGAGGCAGCCATGACTCCTATCCAAGAGGCCTGGTACTAGGGGTGAGACCTCGCCAGTTGCTAGAAATGATATCTTCTGCGCAGCATCCGCGCACCCCAGACACAGCTAAAAGCGCCCCTAAAGCCGCAGAAGGAGAAAACTACAACCCCCATGATGCGCCGGGCAGCGCCTGCGCACGGCGGCAGGCCGCAGCGCCGCGCGCGCCCTCTAGTGGCGGTCAGGAGCGGCTCTCCGCTCCGCTCCCCGAGGGGCGGGGGACCCGCGGCGCAGGCAGTCGGGGAGCCAGGCTGCAGCGGCGGAGCCCGGACCCGGAGCGGGAGCGGCGGCCGGATCGCAGCCCGCGAGGCCCGCCGCAGCCATGGGCAACCGCGGCATGGAGGATCTCATCCCGCTGGTCAACCGGCTTCAGGACGCCTTCTCTGCCATCGGCCAGAACGCGGACCTCGACCTGCCGCAGATCGCCGTGGTGGGCGGCCAGAGCGCCGGCAAGAGCTCGGTGCTCGAGAATTTCGTGGGCAGGTAGGAGCGGCGCGCACCTGAGCGCGGACCCCCAGCCCCCGAGTCCCGAGGACCCCCACCCGTGGCCCCGACGGCGCAGCGACCTCGCAGCCCGGGCGCTGCACCAGCGCGCGGCGCGTCTCCCCTCCCCAGCCGGAGGGAGGCGGCCCTGCCCCCGCCACGGGAGCCCCTCGGGGCAGCAGCGCCCCCGGCTAGTCTGCAAACGTCGTCAAGCCGCCGGCCACAGAATCACGCCCCCTCCTCCGCCCCATCCTTTAGGGAAGGCTGCGCTCCGCCGGGAGACCCTGGCAAAGGGTTGCCCCCCGCCCAGTATGGGCACTGAAGGAGCGCGCATTACTCAGCGCCGCCCTTCGGCTCCGGAGTCCCTTGGAGCGGCAGCACCGGGGGCAGCGCCCCCACCCCCATCCAGGCTCTACAGAGGACAGCCCTCTACCCCCTAGGAACTCCTGGGCTGCGGCCGGGGACAATCGCCCACCCCCAGCCCCTAAAGAGCACAGAGCCCCGTGGGCACCGAGGACCAGGCACAGCCTCCCCCCGCACACACACCTCTGCGGCTCCCGCCGCCATCCGTGCGCAGCGCGGCGCAGGGGGGGAGGCGCGGGCTGCAGGATGAGGAAGGGAAGGGGGGAGGAGAAACCACTTCTGATCCCTTTCTGAGCCGCCGGCCCCTCGCTTGGCCGCGGCTCAGGGTGGGGGGCGCCTGTCAATGTCGTTCTCCCTTTGGCCTGGTAGAGGGACTGTGATGGAGGGAGAAGGTGGCGGAGGGCAGAGATGACTAAGACAGGGAAGCAGGATGGCGGGGAGGGGGGAGCCATTTGCAGAACCTAATCCCCCTCCCGCCTCTGATCCCACAAGGCGCTGAAAGGGCCAGGTGGCGGAGTGCAGAGCAGCCGCAAAGACAAAGGGTCCTGGGTTTAGGGGGGCAGGCAGGGTCATGACCCCCCTGGCATCACCCCCCACCAAAGGAGAGGCAGAAACGGCTTTCCTGGTGCTGAGGAAAGAGAGAGGATGGCGCTCTCGGGGTGCTGGAGGTGGGATAGGGGGCTGGGCAGACTGAGGGAGGAGGCGGGAGAGTTGACACTGACCTCCCCCTCCCTCATCTTCTTTAGTAACCCTTGCTTTCTTCCAATGACCTTCATGGCTAAGGAGGTGACTGGCACGTAGCAGAGGGAGGCAGGGGCCCCTCCCCACAGAGGGACAGCAGTTCTGTCCCAGCCAGGTTCAGCTGTGAAACCTCAGGCAAGTCACCTGCCTTCTCTGAGCCTCAGTGTCCCCATCTTTAATATGGACAGTTGGACTAGATGGTTGTTCCTGCCCCGCAAATGTCTGGGAAGCCCCGTGCCAGCCCTGGAGGTGGCAGGGAGAGGAGGTGACTGCAGCGCTGTGTGGGGGGATGTGGGAAAGCCGCCATGGGGGTGGCTGCGCCCATCTGGTCAGCAGAGGGGGAGGCATCTGTCTCTCCAAAGGCTCCTTGCAGAACCCCCTTCTGATCCTGTGACCCCCAGACTGCAGAGACACAGGCAAGAGGCACACAGATGGGTCCCTTCCCCAAGGCTCAGCAGTCAGGGACACCCAGCACTTTACAGTATACAAACTATATTCCTACCTCTCGTCCTCTGAACATTTGCTGAACTCCTGCCCTGTGCCAGGCTGTGTGCTCTGGGCCGGAAGTGTGGAGGGGATCAAGTGGCAACCTTAGCTCTTGTCTACTGAGCCCCTCCCATGTGCCCTGCAGCCTGCCGAGTCATACGGGGGCTCACACAGCCCCCAGGAGGCAAGGAACATGATGCCGTCCTGCAGATGAGGACACTGAGACCCTGGAGGTTGGATGCCTTGCCCAAGGTCACACATTCAGGAAGGGAAGCATCTGTTAGACTCCAGAGCCCAGGTTCCTAATCTCAACCCTGCACATCCTCTGAGTCAGGCCCTGCACTGAGCATGGGGACATGCAGGTGTGTGGGCCTCCACTTTCCCCATCTGTGGGATGGGAATGCCGACAGCTGCTGTCCTGCCGTCCTGAGAGGGTGGCTGTGGCCCCGGTGAGTTCATGGGTATATAAGCCCTTGTGTAAACACATGGGAGGGAGTCAGTCAGGCTTGGGAACCTCTGTGTGCCCAGCCCCTGTCCTCTTGGAGCAGGCCAGCCACAGCCACAGCAGATTTCAGTGACTGTTTGCTTGTTGAGTGGCAGAGCAAGGTGTGGACTCTGCCTCAAGAGGCCTGGGCCCTCTTGCTGCCCTCCATACCCCAATGCCCTTGGCTGTGGTCCCTGCAGGAGGCTGTGCAGGGTGTTGAGATGCAGGCCCAGGGCAGAGGAGGGCTTAGCTTAATGTGGAGGAATGGGCGGGAAAGCATTAGTGATCCCCCAAAACTAGTGAGGACAGGGAAACTGAGGCTCAGTGAGCCCCCCCCCCCCAAGCCAGCCCTGTCTGCTCCGTCATGGGCTCCCAACCTCTCCACCTAGGGCTTAGTCCCCAGACCCGTGGGCATGGTAATAGTGCTTTGCATCCTGGGGCTTCCCAGGAGCCAAACCCCCGCGGGGAAGAGGTGGAAAGTGCAGAGGAAGGAGAGGCTGGTCCCGCGGGCACGAGGAGAACACTGCTGTCTGCTCTGCAACGGAGATGGCCCAGCAGCTGCCCAAGACCTTGCTAGGACTTGTGGGGGTCTATGCTACTTCTTCACCCTTCCCCTTTTTTACAGAAGGGAAAACTGAGGCCAATCCATTCAGTCGTTTAACAAACAGTCATTGAGGGTCCACAGTGTCTCAGCCTAGGGGATTCTGTGGTGGAAAAGACAAAGGCCCCGCATTCCAGAGGGAGGAACTCAGAAAGAACTGGAGAATATGGTCAGTGTCGGGAGGGCAGCAGGGGTGCTTTCCATGGGGAGGTCAGAGAAGGTCTGTAGGAGGAGGTGGCACCTGAGATGAGAACTGAGGGATGGGAAGTGGTGTGACTAGCTGGGGGAGGGGAATTCCCAGCCAAGGGAAAGGCAAATGCAAAGGACCTGGGGCAGGAAGGAATTTGGTGTGTTTAAAGAACAGAAAGGAGCCACTGTGGCTGGTGTTTGTCAAGCAAGGGGGAGAAGGGATCAGAGAGATAGGCAGGGGCTAGATCTGCAAGGCCCTTAGACCATGACAGGTGAGGAGTCCCAGTTTATTTTCATTATTTTTCTTTTTTTGTATATTTTATTTTCTTTTTATCTATTTTCTTTTTTTTTTCTTTTATTAAATTTTTGTTTTTCTTTTTTTTTCTTCAAATGTATAGTCAAAAGCTATGAATATTTTCATTATTGTTGGAAGCTTTTAAGTAGTGGAATGACTTGAGCTGATTCTGTGAAGGGTGTGACTTGGGGAGGGGACGAGGCAGGAGACCGGGGGCGAGCTGCTGCAGTGGGCAGGCGGCAGCAGGGCCTGCCAGGGCGAGGAGGAGGATGGTAGCGGTGGAGTTTGGGATATGCCGTGGAGGAAGGTCTCACTGGAGGATTGATGTAGGAGGTGAGGAAAGAGGAATCGAGGATGACGTCCAGGTCTTGGACCTGCGCTCCTAGGCGGGCGTCGATGCATCAGGAGGAGCAAATGGGGGTGGGGGACAGGGAAAGACCAGGGTTTGGTTCTGAGCGTACCGGGCCTGAGATGCCCACTAGGCTCCTAGGCAGAGATGTCAGGTGGCAGTTTGGTGATGTAAGTCTAGAGCTCGAGAAGAGGCAGGCTGGAAATATAAATTTGGAAGCTTGCCTTCCAAAGTTGGTGTAGAGATGAGATTTAAACTCCTAAGAGTAGATGAGATCATGTTGGAGGTAGGTGTAGACGGAGGAGTGCTCGTGGACCCAGCATACTGCAGCATTTCAAGAACAGATGCCTGGCGCCCTAGGCCGAAGGGGTCTCCTTGCTGTCCCTCCAGCTCCCCTTTGTCCCCCATTACGGGCACCCTCCCCCCAACACTCATCCAGGGCCAAGAGCAGGGTGTCCTGGAACAGGCTTCCCGGCTCCAGGCCCCCATCCTCGCTTACTCTGGTGCCAGGTGGGTTGACAAATGGGCAGCGCCCACCCTCCCTGCCCTTTGGCCCCTGGGGAGGCCACGGCCAGTGGGAAAGTACCAGGGGGCCGAGGCTCGGGCTCTGGAGTCAGATCTGCTGAATCTGAAGCTCAGCTCTGCCTCTGACAAGCTGAGAAACCTTGGGCATGTTTCCTAAGCCTACCCAGCTGCTATTTCCTCATCTGTAAAATGGGGATAATAATAGCGCCTCCCCCGTGAGATTATGGCGAATGGTGCAGTAATGCTCATGAACCACTCAGGCTAGGCCTGGCACAGAGGATGGGCCAGTTCCGTTCCTGCCTGGGCATAGGCCGGCAAGCCCTTTGGGATGGTGCAGGCTGGGTGAGGGTGGGGATGGGGAGGGGACCTTCTCCATCCAGGGTGGAGGAGGGGCCTGGTGAGTGAGCCTCTGCCCAGAGCCCATGGGCCGCCTGGGAGGCAGGGCTTTATGTTTTTGTTTTTGTTTTTTCCAAGTATACCATATGCTATTCAACCCAAGAGGCAGGGCTTTAGGTGTCCCCATGGCTGTGCCTGCCCTCTACTGAGGCTCCCTGCCTCCCACCCATCCCCTTGCTCCTCCTCCACATTCTCATCCCAGCATGGGCTTGGTGCTGATCTTGGCTTCTGAGAGCCCTTCTCTTTGTCAGGCCTAGCCCTTCTCATGGGAGACAGCCCACTCCCCACCATTAAGCTCTGTCTCTTCCTCTGAATACTTTGGAATTCATCATAGTGGTCCCATTTCTCAGATTTGAAGATTAAGGCAAAAGAGTATTAGGGAATAACTTAGACATCCTAAGTAGAGGGTTGCTGACCTGGAAGGGACAGAGGGAACTGACATTTCCTTGGCATTTGCAGTGTGCCAGGCCCTGGAGACATAGCTGTGAACAAGCCAGACCCATCCCTGCTTGGGGAGGCTCACAGCTGACCAGGGCAGGCAGATGTTAAGTCCACAAAGAGCTCATTTGTTGTATGTTTTGAAAAAGGGTATGAGGAGCCTGATATTGAGGGGATGGGAGTCATCTGGGGGGTCAAAGAAAGTCCTCTGAGGAGGTGGCACTTAAGGCTGGACCTGAGCAAGACTAGGGCTTGGTCAAGCAAAGCCGTGGACCACTCCAGGTGCAGGGCCCGGCCTGAGCAAAGGCCTAAGGATAAGGAACCCAGTGGGCTTGAGAACCCAGGCGAAGGGCAGCCTAGCTGAGTGAGGGCCAGAGGCCAGAGGAGAGAGTAGGAAGCTCAGGAAGGTGGGGCTTGATGGGCCTGTTAGGGACCCTCCACAGCCACCTCCACCCTCCCCCAAGAGAGCTGCCATGAGCCACATTCTGCTCCGCCTCTCCATGCTCAGAGCACGCACCTGCCACACACTAAGCACATGCTGCCTGCAGACCACACACCTGGGGGCTGCACTCGCAGGAATGTGCCCACCCCCAGCCGGAGGACATCCTCTCCAAACCCCCGCCCCACCTGGTGGCCCAGAGGAGCCGAGCATGAAAGGTGACCCTGGCAGACGGCATCTGATCCTGGCGCCAGGAGAATGGAGTTGCCCAGGCCTTGGCTGGGGTCAGAGGGTCGGACGCCCAGGGAAGCGGGTGCAGGCGGGCGGCGGGCGGGAGTGGAGGAAGCAGCTCGTGGACACAGTGCTGCCAGGCGCGGGGCGAGAGCAGAAACGGGCCCACGTGCCGTATGTCTGAATATTCCAGTTATAAATCAAGCTAAGGAACTGCTAAATGCAATGCATTCTACCCTCCTACCTTGACAAACACATCTTCACAACAACCTGGTCGCTGGGTTTGAATTTAGAATTTCAGACTCCTCAGAGTTCCATGTCAGGATGCGGAGGTGTGGGGACAGGTGGCCCCTCTCCGCAGGCTGCCCCATCTCTTCCCACTCCATCCCTCCTGGGCTCACATGTGGACACCCCAGCCCCCATATCCTAGCTCCAACTGCGGCCCCAGAAAGGAACTCCCTAAGGCCTGGGCTGCCTCCAGCAGTAAAATCAGCTCTTGGCTGGCAGACCCTGGCCATGGGCTTGGGACTGCAGGAGAGGGAATTCCGGGGCACCTGAGTGTAGCCTAGGAGCGGAACACAGGCTCCAGCTGGGCACCTTTCCTTGGCCCCTGGGGACTTTTTGCCCCATGGGGAGGGTGAGGCCAGAGAAGGTTCAGAGAGGGACCCCTAACCCCAATTTCCCAGGTCTAAGGACAGTACCGATGTCCTTTTGGAACCAAGAATCCATTAGTAGGAGCAGCAGGGACTGTCATCCCAGGTTTTAGGTGCTGAAATGACACAGAGAGGGTAGGGGACCTGCCTGAAGTCACACAGCAATCAAATCAGAGGCAGGAAATGAACTGGCACGAGTCTCTTGGCCCCAAGTCAGACCTTTCCAGGTGTCTGTCTACACTCTCCCCATGGCCCCATGTGTGCACGTACCACCGACACTCCTCAGTTTCTCCTCCTCTACTCTTCCTGGGTGACTTTGGCACTTCTGTCCTCTCCCTGGACTGAAATCTGGCTAAGAAACAAGAATCGTTTGAAGAAGTCAGCTCTAGCAACTTGGAATTACTACAGGCAATAGAAAAAAAAAAAAAAGGAATATTGGGCTTGGAACATGTTCAAGACATTTTCCTAAATGGCATCTTCCAAGTGCCCTGGCCAGAGGCCCCAGATAGATGCCCCCCCATCCTCCCCATCCATTTCAGTCCCGGTGCCCTGTGGCTTCTGCACCCTGCCCCCTACCCCCAAACCCCATCTCTCTAGCTCGACCACCATCACCTTTGTCTCAGCAGTGGGGGCAGCCTCGTTGTTGTCCTCCCAACCCATTCTCCACCAACAGCATGGAACTCTCTATAGCCTTCCAATCTAGCCTCCTATGTTTGAAGCCCTCCTTGGACCCCCTGCCCGCAAAATGGAGCCCCAGCGGCCCCTGAGGCCTAATTCCCCAGGCCAGTTTCTGCTCCGGCCAGTCCTTCCTAGTCTACTCGAATGTCTTACAGTTCACGGGGAAAAAATGGGCTGTGCCCCCACCTCTCCTGGGGGGCTGTTGCATGTGCTCCCCTCTCACCTGGAAGGCTCTTCGCCCTGCCATGTCTTCCTCCTGCCCTGGCTTTTTCCTCCAAGTCTCGTATCTGCCAACACCTCCTTGGTGCCTTTTGGAGTGATAGAAATGTCCTAAAATTAGATTGTGATGATGGTTGCACAACTCTGTAAATATACTAAAAATCATTGAATTGTGTGCTTAAAATGGGTAAGTTTTTTGGCATAAAATGATACCTCAGTAAAGCTGTTTAAGAAATCTGAAATCTCCTGGATTGATCCTCACATGGCCCCCATGACCTGCCCCTCCATGTGGGGCCAGGCCTCTGTTTCCACCCAGGATGAGGACCCGTCAAGGAAGACAGAAGCCCGTCCCCTTGGTCTGAGAGCTCCTGGCAGACAGCAGCTCTGGCCGCAGTTAATATTAACATCTTATCTATTTATTACCTTGCTGTTCTTTTATCACTCCGGCTCACGTGCCTCTGGTCTCGATGCGGAGAAAGCAGGCCACTAGACGGGAAGGGGAGAAGAACCTCAGTAGGTGAATGCATACTCACCTCTGACCGAAGTCCCCAATTTGAGGGGACGAAATGCTGTAGCACACACAAAGCCCTCAGCACACGGTGTGTGCTCGCTCAGGGAGTGGGTGCCACCAATGGGCACCCTCTGCTAGATCCTTCCACAGCCAGGATCTCAGGACATTCCCTCCACAGCTCTAGAGGGAGCTGCTGGATGTGTCCCATTTCACTGATGGGGAAACTGAGGCTCAGAGCAGGGAAATAATTTAGTGGGGGCGCTGGGGTTCCTTCTCATCAAGCTGCTGGTGATAAGAAATACGGATCCAGGCGTAGCTCCGTACTGAATAACTTTGGAAATGTCCATCATGCGCTGTTAGGTGAGCAGAGAAGCTACCAAAGTGTGCACAGGAGCCCGGTGTGCGGGCACCTGAGGGCCCTGTGACTTCATTTCTCCGAGCCTCAGTTTTCTCCCCTGTCAGATGGGGAAACTGATCACACTGTCCTCACAGTCATGTGAGGATCAGTGCAGAGGATTTAGATTTCTTACACAGCTTTATGGAAGTATAATTTACATGCCATAAAATTTACTCATTTTAAGTGCACAATTCGATGATTTTTAGTATATTTATGAAAATATACTAAAGTTGTGCAACCATCATCACAATCTAATTTTAGGACATTTCTATCACCCCAGAAAGAACCCTTCACACTGATGCACAGTTTCAGGTTCTGGGCAGTGTCCCTGGCTGACGGTCACCAATCCATCAGTGTTAGCCACAATTATTATTAATAATAGAATGCATATAATGGTTTTCTACGGGTGTTGGGATGATGGTTGGTTTTTGTTTTTTAAATATTTCATGTATTTTCTGAAGTTTTTTTCAAATGGAGAAAATATGATTTTTATTCTTAAAATTTTATTTAGTATTATTATTTTTTTTAGAGACAGAGTCTCACTCTGTTGCCCAGGCTGGGGTGTAGTGATGCAATCATAGCTCACTGTGGCCTCGAACTTCTGGGCTCAAGGGATCCTCCCAGTTTAGCCTCCTGAGTAGCTGGGTCTACAGGCATGTACCACCACACCTGGCTGATATTTAAAAATTTTTTGTGGAGATGAGGTCTTGCTATATTGCCCAGGCTGGTCTCAAACTTCTGGCCTCAAGCGATCCTCCTGCCTCGGCCTCTCAAAGTGCTGGGATTATAGGTGTGAGCTGTTATACCGGCCTCATTTTTTAAATTGGGAGCAAAAGAGAGATCTATTTCCATTTTGAAAATGTAAAGTCATCAACACTTGGAAGGAAGGAAGCAGGGAGAGAGGGAAAGAAGAAAGTAGGACAGATGGAAGGAAGAGGAGGAAGGGAAGATGGTGATCTCTCCCTAGCAGGGAAAATGCTTGCCGTGGACAAAGCACGGACTCACTCAGGAGCCCCCTGTCAACAGCTTGCACCATTGACCTTGGGCAAGACTATTCTCCTCTTTGTGCCTCAGTTTCCACCCTGTATGATGAGGCTGATGGTGGGGAAACTGGAAGAGCTCGTCTTCACGTCATTCTCTTGGTCAACAGGGGTGTCCTGAAAGCCCGTTACGAGCTGGGTGCTGGGATCTGGTGGAAAACGGGCCGGCCCAGGCCCCACTCTCAGGATCATCAAAACATCAAGGAAAGCCGGGGCCAGAACTGCCCTGCAGTGTTCAAACCTCAGCTTGAAATTCATGAGTTGTGACGTGGGCCCGCCTAGGGCCTCCTGGGGCAGTGGAACAGAGAGGGACTTGTTGCTCGGGGCAGCCTCACCTCCTCCCGACTGTATTTCTTGGCCCAGCCCCTCCTGTGTCCCCTCAGTTCCCTGCTTCAGAGGGCACCTCAGAGCCCGCCCAGCCCCCTTGCCTTCCACTTCCAGGGGCAATATCCTCCCCCGACCCAACTCTTCGGGCCAGCCTCCACCTTCCCACTCCGTCCCTACTGCATGGGGCGCTGTGGTTGTGGAAGTCCAGCCTGTGTTCTCAGCGTGCTCCAAGAGCCACCAGTTTTTATGATCCTATTATAATAGCCACCATTTGTTCAGGCATCAGCTCAAATAAGCCTCACAGCAACCCATTTCACTATTGTGGAAACTGAGGCTCAGAGAGGTATGGTCATTTGTCCACAGGCACACAGCTCTTAAGTGGCAGCTCTGACAGTCAATGCCGGGTCTGTCTGATCTCAGAGCCCAGGAAACAGGAGAACTTAGAAGACTGGCCGCCACTGGGTACACGTGGAATTAAGCACGTTACTTCCTGGCGCCGTTTGCGGTCAGCGGGGCCTGGGAACCACGGTCCCTGAGCTCTGGCCCCAAATCTGGGATCCTAGAGTAGGGGTAGGGGTCATGTTAGCCCTTTGGTGCAGTTTCTCCAGACCCCTCTGGGGGTGACAGTGCCAATTCAGAAGGAGCGTTGGCGTTTGGAGGTCCTGGGCGGTGTTTATTTCGCCTTCCCTGTGCTTCAGGTTTGAAGGTGCCTCTGCAGATGGCCAGGCAAGGCCTCCCTAGGAAACCACCATCTGCCTCAAATGAGCGGGGAGCGCTGGCATGCCACCATCCCTGCCTCCCACACGGGCATGGCACACGGCCGCCCAGGCTGGTGGGCCTGACACTTTTCTCTGGGTTCTGTCCTCCCTCAGCCTAAGCAGGAGCTGGAAGCTGGATCCAGCCCAAATCTCTGCTGGGGCAGGGGGTGTCCATGGGGCCCTTTAACAGAGTGCTGAGGTGGGACAGTGTGTCCAGGTGAAAGGAAGAGCTGTGGAGCTGCTGAGCCGTGCTCCTTCCTGCCAACCAGTATGGCCGAGTGCCTGCTACGTGCCAGGCATGGGCTCAGCTTTTTCTGTGGAAAGTCTCCATGAACATTCCTACAGCCACACGTGGTAATATATGACACCCAGTTAATATAACACCCATTTACAGCTGAGGACTTTGAGGCCCAGAGAATGAAGCAATTCAGCCAAGGGCACCAGGCTGGGGAAGGACAGATGTAGGATTTGAACCCAGGGCCTCTGCCTGCTACTGGCTTGTAACCACTGAGCCAATGCTCCTTAAACTTGAAAGGGAACATGAAAATCACCTGGGGATCATGTTTAAAATCCAGATTCTGCCTCTCCCCTGCCTCCCTCTGGAGAGTCTAACCCAGCATGGCTGGGAATGTTCGTCTTAGCAGGCTGCTCCGGGAGTTCTGATGCGGGCCGTGTGACGGCTTCACTTTGAGAACATGGGCCATGTAGAGATGGGGCACCTCCCACCCGGGCATCCCAGGAGATCTTGGTCTGAGTAGGGGCTCGACCCCCAGACATGGCCCTGCCCTCTGATCTCTGCTCCCAGAAGCTACTTGTCCTTTAAGCAGCCCCAGCGAGCAGTGGTCTGGGGTGGGCTGGCCCAGTCCCCTGCCCACCCACTGCCCTCCCCAGCTGGGCCCTGGGCTCCCCCCGCCTCTATGTGGCATCTCAAAGATGTGCCACCTCCGTCCCTAAGGCCCACCAGGGCTGACTGGGCCCATCTGCTCAGGGGGAGGCCTCTCAGGGAAGAACTCCAGGGAAAGTCCATGTGTCTGTGTGGGGGATCTCTGTGGGGAGTCCCATCCTTCCCAGCCCCTCCCGCAGTTTCTATGGCAACAATAGTTGCCATGGTATTGCTGGGTGAGGAGCTGGTGGGGAAGAGGGTGGACCCCAGCCCCCACACCCACCCCAGCCTCTGTGAAAACAGATGTCCTATTTCCATAGCCCTGGGGGACCCCCAAAACCGGGGGACTGGGGAGGTCACACCCCCAAATGAGTCACTGAGTAAAGGATGGGAGAGAGGGAGACAGGAAGTCCTCCCTCCCGCAGTGCTGTGCTGCCTGGCGCACCTCTGTTCTAGCACACACCACACTGCACTGCATTATCTGTTTACTCGTCTGTCTCTTCCGCCACACTGAGCTCCTCAGGGTGGGGAACTGTCTGACTCATCCTCTACCATCCCCGCAGCCCAGCACAGGGCCTGGCACAGACTGAATTTAATTGAATTACATAAAAAGCCAAGTCTGGCTCCTTGGGTTTGAGGTGGCACAGTTGGATGGGGAAGTTCCCAGGCTGGGGGTCCAACAGGGACTGGGGTTTGAATCCCCGATTGGTGGTATGACCTTGGTATCACTTTGAGTGAGTCACTTCACCTCTTGGAGCCTCAGTAGCTTCATCTGTAAAATGATCATTTCTATATCACAGCACTGTTTTGAGGACTTGGGGGTTCCATCAGAATTAACTGAGCACCTCTTGTGTGCTGAGTCCTGTCCTGGGCACGGGGACACAGAGGTAGACAGAAAGATGCCGGCCCTGCCCTCCTGAAGCTCACAGTCTGGCAAGAACGAGAAACGCCTGCCTCGCACGCAGACATGATTAATGAGCACGGGATTTGCCACCCTTTCCTTCCTTGTTGCAGGGCTGACTCCTCCCCAGCAGCCCCTGCTCTGCATGGTGGGGAGTGGGGGGGAGGCCCCAGGAGGAGGCCTTGAACGTAGAAGCTCTGGGCCTAGTCTGTTGTCCCCAGGACCCTTTGCCCCTAACCCTGGGGTACAGCAAGACTCATGAGCCCAGGTCAGGCTCTGGGCTGGGGGCAGGAGACCTGCGTTCTGCCTCTGGCTCTGCCTGAGCCCTGTATGAGCCTGAGTGTGTCTTTTCCCCTCCCGGGGGTCTCCACGTGCCTCTCCATGGACAAGGCAGCTGGCTGGGTCTGTATGGTCCCTTGGGCTCCGGCCTGCTCCCCCCTTTCCTGGGCCCTGGGGATCCCACGACTGCCAATTCCAACAGCCCAATTCCTGGAGAGGCTTCCACCCTCAGGCTGTGCCAGCCTGGGGGAGGCGGCCGGAGGAGGTGGATGAGAAGAGCCGACTGGACAGAGAGAACTAGCACTGCAAAGGTCAGCCAAAAGGACAGCTGAGGTTGACATTGGCACGAGCAGATGTCTGAGACTGTCAAGTCTGGGGACAGGGAATGACTTTGGGACCCCTCAGTCCAATCCTTCACAAGAGGCTGGGTCCACAGAGAGCTAAGAGCAGGGAGCTTTCACTGCACAAACAGATCTGAGTCCAGGGTCTGCTCTGCTAGATACTGGCTGTGAACCTGAATGTCTCTGAGCCTCAGTTTCCACATCTGTAAAATGGGGATAATAACAGCACCTTCCTCATGGGGTCCATGAGACTCCCACCAAGCGCCTAGCAGGCAGTAGGCACTTAAGAAGCATGAGCTCTTTTCTTTGCCTCTTCCTTCCCCCTCATCCTCACCCCAGCCAGATGGGGCCCGGGAAGGGGAAGTGAGCCGCTGTCCTTCCTCACAGCGGAAGGGAGGGGAGGAAACACAGCTCTGTTTCTTGGGATCCACTCTGTGGCCACTGGACACATATGCATGTGGGACACCCCATGACTCAGTTTCTCCCAGGCTCGATGGCAGTGGCTGGGTTGGGGCAGGGACTTCCTATTGGCTCAGAACCAACAGAACATATCTGAGAGAGATCTGGGGAGTTACTGGTCTAGTCTCTTGGCAGCTCTGATGCATAAATTCTGTGACCAGGGGACCTGGGAGAGGGTCTTTTCCACCTTTCTGGGCTGCCATCTCCCCTTAGTGACCGAAGCCCTTGGGCTAAGGTGCAGTAGGACCAGCACTTTTAGGGGAGCTTTGGCTCTCCCAGCAGGACAGATACTCCTGGGACAAGGCCCCCTCAGATCTAGATCCTCCTCTGACCCCCAACTCATTGCAGGGACTTCCTACCTCGAGGATCTGGCATTGTCACCCGACGTCCCCTGGTCCTGCAGCTGGTCAATGCTACCACAGGTAGGTGCCCTCCTCCACCAGCAGCCTGCCCTCCTCAGCCCCTCCCCCATCCCCAAGGGGAGGTCCAGCCTTGCTTGCTGTGTACTTTGTGCCTCGACTCCCCATCTGGACAGTGGGGATAAAAATACATAACGAAGATGTGGGTATGTGTGGGGGTGTCTGGAGGGGTCTATTAACCGGTGGGAGATGGGACCCCGGTAGGGTTCAGACCATGATGCCTACTCCCCTTCTCCTGCCCGCTTCTGGGGCAGAATATGCCGAGTTTCTGCACTGCAAGGGGAAGAAATTCACCGACTTCGAGGAAGTGCGCCTGGAGATCGAGGCTGAGACCGACCGGGTCACCGGCACCAACAAGGGCATCTCGCCGGTGCCCATCAACCTCCGCGTCTACTCACCGCACGGTGAGGCGGCCTGGCCCCGCCCCCGGCCTCCGGGCCCCTCTCTTCGCCACGCCCCTTCGCTGGCACCTGCGTACCTGGGCCCCCCTCCTGCAGGCTCCACCCTCACAGCGCCCCTCTGTGCCACCCTACCCCGAGCTACACCCGCTGGGGCCCCGCCCACCTCTGGCCACACCTCCAACGGGCTTACCCCCGGCCCGGTGCCCTGATCCCGCCCACCTGCCACCCGGCTCCCGCGCAGACCCTTCCTAAACCGGCCCTGTTCCTAAACCCGGCCCTGTTCCTAACTCCGCCCGCCCATGGCCACGCCCCTCGCCTTGAGCCCGCCCTCTCACCGCCCTGTCCAGTGCTGAACCTGACCCTGGTGGACCTGCCCGGAATGACCAAGGTCCCGGTGGGGGACCAACCTCCTGACATCGAGTTCCAGATCCGGGACATGCTCATGCAGTTCGTCACCAAGGAGAACTGCCTCATCCTGGCCGTGTCCCCCGCCAACTCTGACCTGGCCAACTCCGATGCCCTCAAGGTCGCCAAGGAGGTGGACCCCCAGGGTAGGCCCGGGCGTCTATTCTTAGTGTGAGGGGGAGCCCCACCAAGTGGTGGGATCAGATTTGTACCTTAAAAATCGTGTGGATCCACTGCCATAGCATTCCTGTACAGGCCCGATCTCATCTTATCTCCGAAAAATGGTGTTGGCCACTCTGCTGAGAATGGATGAGGGGGAAGAGGGGAGGCAAGGAGTGGGAGAGGGAGTGGCAGGGGGCTGAGAGGGGCGGGGTCGAGGGAGTGGGGTGCATGGGTCTGCGGGTCAGAGCGGGGCAGACGGAGACAAACCTCTTGCTGGTGCCTGCAGGACAGCGCACCATCGGGGTCATCACCAAGCTGGACCTGATGGATGAGGGCACAGATGCCCGCGATGTGCTGGAGAACAAGCTGCTCCCCCTGCGCAGGGGTAAGTAGGCTACTCCCCTGCCCTTCCCTGCCCCGCCCCTCCCCTCCCCTGGAGGTTGGTGGCCCCTGACCTTGACCCCATCCACAGGCTACATTGGGGTGGTAAACCGGAGCCAGAAGGATATTGATGGCAAGAAGGACATCACAGCCGCCTTGGCCGCTGAACGAAAATTCTTCCTCTCCCATCCGTCTTACCGCCACTTGGCTGAGCGCATGGGCACACCCTACCTGCAGAAGGTCCTCAACCAGGTAGGGCACCAGGCCAGCATAGGGCCTGGGAAAGCAAGCATGAGAAAAGAGTGTTTCAAGAGTGACCAGCAGAAGTTAGCATCCCCATAATGCAGATGAACAAACTGAGACCCAGAAAAGCAAAGCAACTTGCCCATAGTCCCACAGCCAGGTAGCGTCAGAGTTTTGCTGACCTTTCCCTGTCTGGGACCTGCAAAGGGAGCCCTGAACTCCTGGGATGAAGAGAAGCCCAAGACCTTCTATGGAGGGTGGCAATGACAACAGCTTGTGTTTGGGGGCCAGGAATGAAGACCTTGACAAGCGACCCCAGGGGCTTCCCTAGGGTGATTCTCTGTCTGGAGTAGGGCTTCCAGAACTGAGGCATGTGTGTGTCTGTGTGAGGCAGTGGAGAGTGACACAGACCTGGGTTCCAATCCCAGCTTTGTCACTCCCCGACTGAGACACTCTCGCTGCCTCTCTGAGCCTCCCTTTCTGCATCTGTAAAATGGGGATAATGGTGATCAGACACTATTCCACAAAGTCATCGTAAAGGTTCAAGGAGATAGGGTGTGGGGACCTAGTGACAGTGAGCACTGGAACTTGAGAATTACCTAAAGGGTGGCCTTAAACCCAGAGGGCGCAAGGGAGCAGCCCTCCGGCCACCCCGGCCCCAAACATATTTGAGTTGGCCCTCATGGTGTCTAAAAATATTAAACTAGTCAAAAGTCAGGTAATTTCAAATACAAATTCAGATTTCTGGCTTCCGTTGCAGATTGAGTTAGCACTCATTAGTTCAATTAGTACACCTCTATAAGCACCTACTATGACCAGCTTTTGTCCTGGTGACCGGGGCAGCAGGGGTTGGTGCTGTGGCTGCCCTCCATGGCTTTCCATCTCGCCACACCCACACAGCCCCCCGGAACCCCATCCCTGCCTGGCCCTCTGAGCATCTGGCCTTGACCCTTTCCTCACCCTTGCCCCCAGCAACTGACGAACCACATCCGGGACACACTGCCAGGGCTGCGGAACAAGCTGCAGAGCCAACTGCTGTCCATCGAGAAGGAGGTGGAGGAGTACAAGAACTTCCGCCCCGATGACCCGGCTCGCAAGACCAAGGCCCTACTGCAGTGAGGCTCCCCGGTCCCCCATCTCAGCACCATCCTAGTGGGCCTCTCCCAGGGCCCGCTCCCCTGGGTTGCTCCTGCCCCTCAGGCCACACCACTCTCCCCTCAGGATGGTCCAGCAGTTTGCAGTGGACTTTGAGAAGCGCATTGAGGGCTCTGGCGATCAGATTGACACCTATGAACTGTCCGGGGGAGCCCGCATCAACCGGATCTTCCATGAGCGCTTCCCCTTTGAGCTGGTCAAGGTGGGACAGGGAGCCGGGGGCAGGAGGGCTCTTTCTGACACGCGCCTTTGCTGACCTCCCTGGAGGCCCTGGTGCCCAGCCCTGGGTGTGGGATGGACCCTGTCTTGACTTCCCAGGTAGCAGGGACAGGCCCTAACCATCCCTTATCTGCTTTCCCACACAGATGGAGTTTGATGAGAAGGAACTCCGAAGGGAGATCAGCTATGCCATCAAGAATATCCATGGCATTAGGCACGTATTGGGACCAGGGAGGGGGGCTGAAAGCCAGAAGCAGGGGGTCTAGTACAGAGGCACAGGGAGTGGTGAAGTGGGCCCCGAGAGCCCTGGTCCCCAATACTTTCAAGCCCAACGTTCTGGCCCCCAGCTTGACAGGCTCCAGCTGGGGTGCTAGATGGGAGGCCTGGGCCACCGGTGCTCCCTATGACATACCGGCCTTCTCTGCTGTGCCTGGGAGCAGAGTCTGGAGGCTAGACCAGCTGGGCAGAGCAGGGTACAAGTGGCTAGGGACGCACCCTTTGCGCTGGGCCCCCTGCCTATCCCTAGAGTAAGACAGTTCCCCCAAGTCCCACCCAGGTGGCTGAGCAAAGGTGCCCAAACCACTGGGTGGGGTCTGTGTCCTTTCTTGAGGGCTTCTCAACCCTCCAGACCCCACTCTATTCCCCTCAGTCCAAAGTCGGCCCCATTCCCCCCCACCTCCCTCTTTCTGGGCAACCCCAAGCCTGCGGAGCAGGATTGGGAGGATTGGGAATTGGCCTCTGTCCTTAAAAGCTTATACCCGCTTCAGGGACTCAGATCTACACCGTGTTCATCCAAAAAGTTCATTCAGCAGAAAAATTTAAAGCACCTACTATTTGCCAGGCAGTGAACGAGACCAAGATGTCCTGCTTTCACGCAGGTTCAATTCTAAGGTTTGGCATGGAGTTTACATACCAAAAACTGCACTGGCCAACACACAGGAAAAAATCTCTCCTAGTCTTAAAATAAAATGCTCTATTCCTGGAAAGGCTCTTATGGAGAATCAGTTTGGCAATTTTCAAACCATTTTTGGCCATAGAAGCTTCCGTACTTGCAGACTCTTACAAGGAAACAGGACATATACGTCAGACACAAGCAGACCTTGTCTTGTCCCAAAGGTGCATCGACTGAAAGCCCCTCATTTGAATCCCCCCTCCCATTTTACAGCTGGGGACCCTGAGGCCCAGAGAGGTAGTGGAAGGGCCCCTTGGGCAGAGTGCAGGGGTTCGGGGAGGGGCCCTGCCTGGCACTCGTAGCCGGCACTGCCTGTGACACTGTGCCCTTCTCCCGCTCCGGGCGTTCAGAACGGGGCTGTTTACCCCAGACATGGCCTTTGAGACCATTGTGAAAAAGCAGGTGAAGAAGATCCGAGAACCGTGTCTCAAGTGTGTGGACATGGTTATCTCGGAGCTAATCAGCACCGTTAGACAGTGCACCAAGAAGGTAACCTGGCGGCCGGGCCAGCCCCCGCCTCTGCCCCGCCCTGCACTGCTGCCAGGCGCTCCTTCCCCACGCCCCCCACTGCCTCCTCGGTAGCATGTCCAGACCTCAGCGGGTGGGGGAGGCAGGCCACCACAGACCAGGAGAGGGGGATCTTCTGAGGGGGCCTCACCCACCCCCGGCCCCCAGGCCCAGGGACCAAGGGCTTGGACATTGGTAAGATAGATCTGATGACTGGCTGTTTACCCCGAGAGCCCACCAAGAGCTCCCTCAGCTCAGAGAGAACAGGGCTGGAGGGGACCCTGAGCCCCCTCCCTGCCCTCAGAGGTGGGGTCATCTTTGGGAGCTCCAGAGAGGGGTATTGGGGAAACCCTGGCCCTGGAGACAGGTGAGGCACAGGGCCTTCTTGGGCACTGCTCTTTGGGCCTAGGTGGCCAGAGGGGTGCAGAGGACTAGGACTAGCAGGCACCCTGACTCCCCACGGTCCTTCATCCTCCCCATCCTCACCCCACCCTCACTCAAGACCCTCACTCAGGGCCTCCCTCTTCCCTTCCATCCACATCTGGCCTTCCGGGGATGGAGGCTTCTCCCATCTGCCACGTCATCTGAGCCTCACAGAACCAAGCAAGGACAGGGGCGACAGTACCCATTTCACAGCATGAAAACTGAAGCTCAGGAAATCAAGTGACTCTCCCAAGGTCACAGCAGCTAGGAGGTGGCAGAGCTGCTACTAGAAAGCCAGGGCTTTGGACTCTAAGTCCAGTGCTCCTTGATTCTACCCCCAGCCTCCTTTCCTTTCCTCTCCCCACTGCTGCCCCAGCCCCCTCTATCACCACCTCCACTCTTTCTGTCTTTCCTCTTCTCTCTCTTTCCGTCTTTTGGAGCTGCGTTCCACCAGACCCCTTTGGAGGAGAGGCGAGGGATGCCCCTTGAAGAGAAAGAAAGGGACAGGAGTAGAGCTGGGAGCTGGAGAGTGGAGGTCAGGCTGCTCCACTGCAACTCCAGGAGGCACTGTCTGCACTATGGTCTATGTGAATGGAGCCCCCTGGAGTTGTGCAGTGCATGGCCTGGGCAGCTGGATGTAGCAACCGTGGTGGAGGTAGGGAATAATCCTGGCTTTGAAGTCAGGATGAAGCAAATGCAGGGGGCACTGGGAAACCTAGAATTGAGCAGGATGAGTGGGTGGGGTCCTGGCCTCTCCTGGCCTGGGCCAGCTCCTTAGGAGGACCCAAGGCTCTGGACAAAGATGGCACTGGAAAAGAGAGAGCAGGCAGGCTCGGTGCAGCTGAGGAGTGGGGAAGGGCACAGCCATGGGGAGGACCTCAACTTAGTAGTGGTCTTGTATGGCAGCAGTCTCCAACCTTTTTGGCACCAGGGACTGGTTTCATGGAAGACAATTTTTCCATGGACGGGGGCTGGAGGGATGGCGAGTCATGGGGAGCAGCTGTAAATAAAGACGAAGCTTCGCTTGCTCGCCCACCACCCACCTCCTGCTGTGCGGCCCTGTTTCTAACAGGCCACAGACTGGGGACTGCAGTCAGGGGCTTGGTCCCCCAGATCCTGGCCATACCCACAGAGCCCTGGGGATGCTTGGCAGCACCTGGGAGGTGCCAACCCTGGGTGGCAGCAGGGAGGGCCCAGTCCCACGCTCACAGTGTCTTCTGTTCTCTCTTTCTCTGTGTCGGTGTCTCTCTTCCCTCATGCCCGTGCCATCCCTGCCCCTGGCCCCGGCCCTGCTTGGCTTTCACCCCCTCCTGCTCCCTGGCTGTCCCCACCTCCTCCCCGGGTGCAGGACGGGCCTCTTCACACCTGACCTCGCTTTTGAAGCCACAGTGAAAAAGCAGGTGCAGAAGCTCAAAGAGCCCAGTATCAAGTGTGTGGACATGGTAGTCAGTGAGCTCACGGCCACCATCAGAAAGTGTAGCGAAAAGGTATGACGGCCGCCTGGGCGGGGCTGGGCCTGGCCGTCCCTTCCTTGAGGCCATGGCCTTCTATGGGCAGAACTATCTGCTGAGCAGGCCTGGCCGCCTCTCGGCCATTCACCTGGACCCACGCTGGCTGGGTAATTCTGGCCCTCACGTCTGCTGCCAGCTTATGTTTGGTCTACTCGCAGTCATGACCCTCCAGGCCCCCACCCCTGCCAGAGGACTTTGCTCCAACCCAGGCATCCTCAGTGACCCCTTTCCATCAATAAGAATGACAATGACAATTTTGACAATAAGGAGTTGCCAGCTATCTATTGAGTACCGACTACGTGCTAAGCACTGGGCTAAGTGCACGCCCTTACTGTGTGACTTAATCCTCTCGACAACCCTAGGAAGTGGGTAGTGTTATTATCCCGATTTTACAGATGACAAAACAGTCTCAGAAAGGAAAAGCAAAGTGGGATTCAGATTTAGGAAGGTCAAGGGAAGGGTCTGGGGTCCAGGCCTCCTGGGCAGGGGAGCTATCTCAGTCCCTCAAAACCAATTTGCCTCAGCATATTGGATTACTCATTTTATGATAATCCATGCATGTTAGGGCCAGCCTCTCTTGAATTGTCTGTGACCTTTTAGATGCCTTTTCCCTATTTGTCTACTTTTGGGCATTTTGAGGATTTTTAGCCAGGTTGTTTGAAGCAGTTCTTCCCAGGGGAATGTAAGGGAATTGGTTGCCGGCAGGAGCTTTTCCAGAATTCAAATACTGCCACCACCCCCACCCTGGCCCCCAGCAGACTGAACAGGAGCCCCTGGGGGAAAGCACAACCTCTCTGTATCTGAATAACTTCCTTGTGGGGGGGAGGGTACTGGGGACACATCTGCCTTAACTTTGAGTTCCAGATCAGTATCATCTCCATTCTTTTTTACTGAGCAGTGTGTTATGGAATCCTTGTATGTTGCTCTATAAAGATTAGTCTTATGCTCTTTAACTGCTGAATTGTATTCCACAGTAGACACGTGGCATGATTTATATGTGCAATGTCCTATTGACAACATTTAGGTTGTTTCAGTTTTTTGTTTTTGCTATTACAGACAGTGCTGCAGTGAACATCCTTATAGACATATTCGTAGTATTTATCCTATTGTTTCTTTAGAGCAAATATTTATATATAAAATGGTCAATAGAAATGAGCATTCATAGTTTTAGTAACTTTTGCAAGATTAGCCTTCAAAAAGTTTTCACCAATTTATATTCTTCCAAATTTTTTTTTCTGTACATTGGTTTGTTTATTTTGTCAGGTAATCACACTGTGAATATATCGGCATCCTGCTTTTTCTCTTAATAATATGTATTTAGGGGGTATTATTATATAGTCTATATAAATTTTTTTTTTTTTTGAGACAGAGTCTCACTCCACTGCCCAGGCTAGAGTGAGTGCCGTGGCATCAGCCTAGCTCACAGCAACCTCAAACTCCTGGGCTCAAGCGATTCTCCTGCCTCAGCCTCCCGAGTAGCTGGGACTACAAGTGTGTGCCACCACACGTGGCTAATTTTTTCTATTTTTAGTAGAGACGGAGTCTTGCTTTTGCTCAGGCTGTTCTTGAACTCCTGAGCTCAAGCAATCCTCCCGCCTCAGCCTCCCAGAGTGCCAGGATTACAGGCGTGAGCCACCACGCCCAGCTGTCTTTCTTTTTTTTCTTCCTTTTTGAGACAGTCTCCTCTGTCACCCAGGCTAGAGTAGAGTGGCACGATCATACCTCATTGCAGCCTCGAACTTCTGGGTTCAATCTATCCTCCTGCCTCAGCCTCCTGAATAGCTGGAACTACAGGTTCATGCCACCACGACCAGCTAATTTTTTAATTTATTTTTTGTAAAGATGGAGCCTTGCTATATTGCCCAGGTTGGTCTTGAACTCCTGGCCTCAAGCGATGCTCTAGCTTCTGCCTCCCAAAGTGCTGGGATTACAGGTACAAAGCACCCAGCTCTATATGGTCTCCAATTTTTCAATATTATAAATAACCTGGCAATGAACATCTTTGCAGATGAAAAGTTTTATTTTTCTTTCCCTAAGATTATTTCCTTAGGATAGATTCCTAGAAGACTGATTACTAGATATAGACATTTAAAATCTGTAGAACACTTTGCCAAATTGCATTTCCAAAGGAAAGAGTAATTGTGGTAAAATTTTGAAAGCAACCCAGATGTCCATCAGGAGGGGATGGGTAATATGTGATGAATCACACAGACAACAGAAGACTACAGCCGTTAGAAGGGCAAGGCAGATTTGTTTCCGTTCACATGTCCCTCCACAGTGAACTGAGGAAAAAAAGCAGGTTTCAGAAAAGAATATATGGTATTTGGGGAAAAGTAATATATATGAATGCTAAAATTCCAAAGTCATATTCCCCAAATTGCTAACCATTATTTTAAAAGACAGCAAGGCACATAGGAATCTTTTCATTTCTACTTCACAAATTTTAGTCATGTTCATATCTTTTATAGTAAGTCTGTATGATTTTTGTGAGCAGAAAAAGTGATCAATGAAACCTTTAAAAAGGAAAGCTTTAGGCCTGGCATGGTGGCTCACACCTGTAATCCCAGCACTTTATGAGGGAGAGACGTGAGGACTGCTTGAGGCCAGGAGTTCGAGACCAGCCTGGGCAACATATTGAGACACCTCCCTCCAAAAATATAAATAAATAAAAGGAAAGCTTTGGTCAAAAAGGAGGAAAATAATACCTTTGGCTTTTGATTTGTCTAATAGACTGTATTTTTTCTTTACATGGCAAAACTCACCCATCTTTGTCTTTTTTTCCTCCCAAGTTTTCTAAGTTTAGCAAACCACTTTTGCCAGAGGTTTGATAAGTGTTCAACTCTAATTACTTCTGGGATTAGACTTTCTATCCCTGAATGAAACCTAGGGTTTTATGTCAGGCACAGATGTGCTACTCAATCCTCGCAACAACCCTAAGAGGGAAGGTGCCATTACTACCCCATTTTACACATAGAGAAACTGAGGCTCAGAGAGGTCTAGTTGCTGTTCTGGGGAGAGTTGGCAGGCAAGGGCTGGCTTTGAACCCAGAGCCTTGTGGCTCCAGGGCCTGTGTCCCTGACCACTAAACCAGTGGGCTCCAGGCTGACTGCCCCCTCAGCCAAGGACTGAGAAAGGAAAGTTCCATTCTAAAAACTGGCTAAAAGTCCTGGAAATGCTCAGAGGCAGCCAGAATGGAAAAAGATGCTTAAAGGGAACAGAACTTCTCAAAGGGGCTGAGGCGGCCCTGCTGTGTGTGACACGTGGAAAACTTGAGAAATGTAACATCCAGGCGGTTAGTGGGAGAATTGGTCATGCTCTTTGGCAAATTGCTCCCTCCTCCTCCCTCCCTGTCCACCCCCAACCCTCCCAACCCTGCTCTGGGAAGGAGCGCTTGGGACCACCCCAGAGGCAGCTGGTGGCCGTGACTCTGTCCCTCCGAATCTCTGTCCAGACTTTGAGACTACAAGGAGTGGGAGTGCGTCCTGCAGCCTCACGGGCAATGGGGCCCACTGGGGCCCTCCAGCTGGTGTTTTTAAGCCCCTGGTCTCAGACTGCCCCTCCCAAGGTCCTCTGAGCTTGGTCACATCAGCCACACCCTTGGCCCAGCCACAGGATGGGTGGGATGTGAGCATTTCTTGTGTCTGCCTCTCCTGGGCTGGCATCCAGGGTGCTGCTTTCTCCCCATCCTCCTGACTCTCCTGGAGCCCCTCCCCCCAAATCTCCTTGGCCTCTGTCTTGCCCCCAGAACTACCCACTGTGATCGAGGCACACCAATCCCTAGCTCTCTTCCCACATAGGGGGACCCACCTGAGGGGCTTGACCCAGCCACGGGAAGAGGGACAAGGAGTGCTCCTAGCTTTGCCCTGTTACCCCACCTGGGCCACACATGGCCACCAAATGGGGAGAGCTGGCCAACAGGCCTGGGGGTCCCTGTGGGTGGGCTTTCACCGTCAGAAGTTCAGTGAGGAAGAGCTGTTCATGAGCCAGGGGGGCGAGGACCCTATGCCCACTCACCCTGGCAAGGAGGGCAAAGACATCCATCCTTCATTCATTCCCTCATTCCTTCAATGTGCCCTTTTTGAGCACTGGCCGTGCCCTGGCCCCTGGCTGTGGGGCAGTTGGTTTGGGAGAGGCGGGGTGCCAGGGAGGCCCCTAACTCAGCTCTTGGGCAGTTGGGGCAGGCTGAGGACTCCGTTCACAGGCAGAGGGGGAAGGGTTTGGAGCACCTGCCCCTTCAGCCTCAGTTCAGAACTGGGAAACAGGTGCTGCTGAGCCCCTGAGGGAATGGGGCAGAGACACTTTGGCCAGCCCTGGGCAGATGTGGCTGGGGATGATGGTGCCAGGCAGGGGCACCGAAAGGGAGGCAGAACTGGGTGGATTCTACCAAGAGGGCCAGGCCCAGCCAGGCCCCCGCGGGGTACTGCTCATGCTGCTGGCACCCCACCTCCGCATGCCCCCCCCCTTGCATGCCTGTGCTGTGGCTCCCGCATGTCCTTTGGTACGACTGCTGGTTCTCCCCCAGCCCTCCCACTCCCACCCCGGCTCTGACAAGAGCATTGCCTGTCCCCAGCCTGACTCAGGAGGCCAACTGGCACCTTGGGCCCTGCCCTCCCCCGGTTCCTCCCGGATAAGAATCTGGACGCTGTTCCCTACCTGATTCCCCATCTGGCTGTCCTTCCAAGCCTTTAGGAAGGCACTGGGTAGGCCTGAGGGGCAGGGAAAGCCTCGGGAGCGACAAACGAGGGA
The DNA here is from genome assembly GCA_963574435.1 of Cheirogaleus major. Classification (NCBI taxonomy): domain Eukaryota; kingdom Metazoa; phylum Chordata; class Mammalia; order Primates; family Cheirogaleidae; genus Cheirogaleus; species Cheirogaleus major. The sequence goes on along the minus strand of CAUYPO010141182.1, from coordinate 1,326 downwards.
CCCACCGAGGTCCACTCCCAAGATGGCGGCCAGGGCGATGGCGGCCGCGGGGCAGGCGGGCCGTGGTTTCCCCATGGGCAGCGCCCCTTCCCCCCGGAGTTGCCCAGGTAGGCCAGCGAAGTGGGTCTGGAGTGGCCATTTGGAACCCACACTTGGGGAAAGGGGAGGCCGAGGCTTGGTGCCGTCGGCGTCCTGGGACCGTGGGCCTTCTGTGTGCGCCTCCCTCCCCGCGCCCCGGCTCCCTGGGCTCTGGCGGGCTGGGTGCTGCCGCCTGCCGAGCCCCCGCGTACGTGGCTCTCTGCCTCCCCCAGCTCCAGCAGTACCCGCGGCTGCGGGAGGAGATGGAGCGCATCGTGACCACCCACATCCGGGAACGCGAGGGCCGCACCAAGGAGCAGGTGAGCCCCGGCGCCATCTTCCGTGCCTTCCGCTCATGCCCCTGAGGTCTCTTCCTTCTTCCCATTTTGTCTCTTCCGTCTCAGTCTTCCTCTCTCTCATACTGACTCCCGGCTTCCTTCTCTTTTTTATTGTGGTAAAATACACATGACATAAAATGTACCATTTTAGCCATGTTTAAGTGTACAGTTCAGTGACGTTAGGTACATTCACACTGCTGCACAGCCACCCTCACCGTCCATCCATCCATCCATCCACAGAACTCTTTTGCAAAACTGAAACTCTGTCCCCCGCAAAACAGTAAGTCCCCGTTCCCTGCTCCCCCAGTCCCTGGCACCCACCTTTCTCCTTTCTGTCTCTCTGAATTGGACTTTTCTAGGTACTTCATGTAAATGGAATCATTTGTCACTTAACATGTCTTCAAGGTTCATCTGTGTTGTAGTAATAGCATGTGTCAGAATCTCTTTCCTTTTTAAGGCTTGAATAATATTCCATTATATGTATATACCGTTTTTCCCCGAAAATAAGACCTACCCATAATATAAGCCCTAGCAGGATTTCTAAGCATTTGCGCAATAGAGCCCCTACCCCGAAAATAAGACCTAGTGCTGGGCATGGCTCCGCAGGGTATCTGCACAACCCATGCATTTCCTCGAGAAGCAGTAAAGAAGACGAGCAGCCCTTCTCATCTGCCCCATTGTGACAGCTACTATCCCAGAGGTGACTGGAAAGGTGCGGGCAGCCCCACCAACAAGGTCGGCTCCCCCTGTCAGGTCCCGGCCATCCTGTGCCTGCTGCAAGCTGAGGCTTCGAGCGGAAAATAACACATCCCCTGAAAATAAGCCCTAGGGTGTCTTCTTGAGGAAAAATAAATATAAGACCCTGTCTTATTTTCGGGGAAACACGGTACCACATTTTATTTATTCATTT